>VZRR01003703.1:505847-682819 GCA_013398015.1 Oreocharis arfaki | reverse complement strand
GGGGGGGGGTGTGTGCTCCGCTGGCCCTGGCAGAGTTGGAATTCAGTAGAACACCTTGGCACGAGTTTGCTGCTCTTCTTGTCCTCCCAAGTTCCTTCCACCATATTTATTATTTTTAATGACATTCTACTTCCCATTTGGATTCAACCTCCTCTGCTGAGTTGAGCTTGTGTGGAAGAGGGAGGGAAGGGGAGGAATACTGAGCCTCCTCTGGTGAGTGTAATAAAGCAGATGTCCCTGCTGGCAGCAGCAGCCTCCTCCAGAAAAGCTGTATAAGGGGGGCCCTTTCAGGGACCGCACTCGCCTCCCACTTCGAGTCGCTCACAACTGCTTAGCGGGAGATTTATTTATTTATTTATTTTTATTTATTTAAAAACTAAACAGGTGCCCCTCGCAGTGGTCTGATCGGTGAGTCTATCCGGATGCCCTCAGGCAGCAACAGTTTTACGCACGCAGGATTAAACAGCTTCCTAAAACACCGCACTAGGCAGGAGCCCTCACAGTGGGAGATGGATGGGTTCTGCTGGTCGACGAGACTTTGGACAACCGTGTTCCCCCCACCTCCTGCCACCGTCCCCGCTGGGCCCTGGCTGCGGGGGACCCCAGGCTGCCTCCAGCAACAAAGAGCCTTGTCCCCGCGCGGGGACTCGGGCTCGGTGCAGGGCTCCCGGCTCTGCCAGCTCAAGGGCTCCTGGGGAAAACGCATCCACGAGTGGGGGCGGGGGGGGAGAAACAGATGACTTTATTTTCTTCAAAGGTGATTCGCAGTTTGTTCATCTCTTAATAAAGTGAGCTCCTGAGCTCGAATTTCACGGTTGAGAGGACGAGTCGGTGCTGCGTGTCGGGCAGGCTGGAGATGTGTGAATCCCCTTCTCTCCTCCCAAGCCTGGAACTTGCGCCTCTCGCGGGCACCACCCCCAGCCGCGCTCTCTGGGGAGGTGCTTCACACGCCGCACGGCGCGGCCGGGGCCGAACATCGCCTCTTCAGCGCTGCGGACCGGCGAGGGTTTAGAGCTCCGAAGAGTAACAAACTCTTCCTCCAGGTCATGTAGCAGACATGCACTGTACACTGCTGTTTATTACAGTACACTCTGTTGACAGCCCGTCACGAACACGACATGTTTAAAATAGAGACAATAATTGCAGAAAAATCCATTTCTAAAAATTATGCAGGTGTTAATTCTTCCATAAATTTGTCACCTGCAAACAAATCTTTAAAAAGAAAAAGTGTCGTGCTTTGCTGCTATGAAAATATTAATGCTAATTATCAATATCAGGGCTAAACTCTATATTCAGTTCAAATGCAAAAAGCAAGCACCCTTTATCATTAATTTAAAATACTTGGCAACACCCTTATTTTTAAATTTGATATCAGTAAATCCAGAAAATGTGCAAACTTTATCAGACTGCAATGTTTCAACTAAACACAAATTTTAATTGCATTGAGAAAGCCACTAACCATATTCAGGTTAAAAATAAAGTCACTGAGATTTGGGTGATTAGGTTTTCTCCTTTAATTTCTAGTCTGTACCAGACTTGGGCTATCCATCATAGCAGACCAGAAGGGAAGGCAAATAATCTTTGGTATTATTAGTTTTAGAGAAAGTTTAACCTTTTCTGTCCTTCATACTAATTTAACCTGTTCCCTGAAAGCATTTTTAGTAATTATTAATGCTGTAACGGTACATGAACAAGATAATTATTTTTTTATAACACGTAACATATTCATAAAATCATTACTGTTCCATTTTGGCAAAAGGGTCATTTATGTGTTGCTTTTGATTACTCTCTTTCATAAAAAATTCATCTGGAAAAGTCAACCATTCATTTACGTTACTAGTGAACAAGCCTATCTTAATTCTGGCACACCTGGCATTCAGCTACTGCCATAATTTTACAAGAATCTGTATTAAGAGGTTCACTATCATAAATTAAATTTGGGAATTAGATAATATAAATGAAAAATGAGGGCCTACTTCTCTTCTTGTTTACTTCAGGGAGAACATAATCACATCACTGGATATTGTAAAAAAAAAAAACCTAGCATTACACCAATTTTTGCCAGCCAGATTAAGGCATTAATCCTGCAAGTCTACATTCATAAATATAATCACAACTTCAGGCCTATTCAGGCAAAGATTATTGGGGAAAAAAAAGTGTTTGACATCACTCTCAAAGTTAATAGTGAAGCGTAACAAGCAATAATGTGAATTACAGTACTGGGTGACTTAGTTTCATTTTGCCTTGTCAAAAGACGACTAAAAATGTGCTTATCTGACAAACAATTTCAATCATGAGTTCTTGGTACAAGAAATCTTAATTCTTAAACTCTTATCATATCTATCGAATAAAAAAAAGTATAAATGTATGCAAAAACAGTGAACCATTGAATTCTCATACATTAAGACTGTACTTTAAAGTGGGAATTGAGATGCCGAAGAAAATCTTCCTTAGATGTTAGAGATGGTGGGAAAACTTCTCGACAGAATTCACATATTCCACACTGATTCAGTTCAGAGTCTGCATATGCTTGTGCCAGCAAATCATTGTCTCGAGGCTGCCAAATGAGCTAAAAGAAACAGAAAATTATTATTGCTGAGGTTTACAATGTGGTTTACATTATGCTGTACTTAATACTTATATTTAAAAAAAAAACCTTCCACTTTAAATTAGGATTTCTTTACACCTGCCTGGCCAGAGACATTAACTAGAGAGTTCTCATTTAAGAAAAGCAAGATAGGACTTTGTTTTTTCTAAAGTTCTATAAACACATTATCCTTGCAAATATTTAAAAACACCTTGGTATCTATTAACAATAAATACTGCTATGAGCAGAAGTCTGTAATATCAGTCTGGTGCATACTAAAGCTTTTCTTTAACTTTGCATTTCAGTATTTTACTGTAGAAGTCATAGTACATGTAGTACAATAGCCATGTAGCAGAAATGAGAACATGTAATTTTACCTTAGAATAAAATGTTTCTTGTACACAGTTAACATGATCCATATTTTATTTCCATTCTTATCGACATATAACTAGTTTTCAGTTTACTTCAAAAATGACTACATCATTGTCATGGCTTAAGGTACTTATTTGTTCTGGCTGCCTCTTAGTATAAACATGTCACAAATAATCTTGTTTGGGATTCCTTCTGCCATGACAGCATCAAACTCACTGAGACCATCTGAATATCTATCCATGCATTCAGGCAATTCTTTAAACTATGTTGTATTTGGTTCAGCAGCCGCACTGCTCTTGGTCCCTGAGCTAGGTAAGCCAGCATGTTTACTCAACATTGGAATTCAAGGCACTTAAGCCCAGAGCCTAAGCATACACTATTTAGAATCGTACCAACTAGGAATCAAAAAGTTTTCTACCAGTTTTCAAAGTAAAGTTAAAAATTAAGTTTCATAACTTTAGTATTAGCAACACAGGATCAAATAATTATGTTTTGTGGCCAGGACAAACAGGTTTTGAGTAAATTGAAAACCGAATGCATCCTGTTGTGACTACACAGTAGAAAGAACGGCAGCAAGCTGGTATGAGCTCTAGCTGGGGATGGAACTTAAAAGTGAGAGTGCCCTACAAGGGGTTTTTTGGCTCATTTTTCTCCCTCTTGCTTCACTCACACATGGAAAGGCAAGCAAGAATAATTCACAAAGTAGTTTCTTTAGAGGTTTTAAATTTCTTGCTTCTGATACTTACCCAAGATTTTTAATTTTCAGCTCTTCTTTAAATTTCATCATGCCAAATAGTTAGAATCTATTGTTTATTTCTCCCACAATAACCCACTGTACAACTAAGCTGGCTTTCACAGCGGCTAAACCTTCTTTTTAAACCACCCTGAACTTCTTGGGAGTCAATTTCCTGCCCATTCTGTATTTAAACAGTGTTTAGCTTATCACATAAAAATAGCAGATTTACTGTCTTTCATTATGGTCAGCAATCCATATAATTAAATTGACTAATTAGTAATTAAGTGCAATCACACCACTTTTTTCAGCTCAAAGAGTCTACTTATTGTATGTTGCTGGTGTAAATTGCATATTAAATCTCTCTAGACACTGACACACTTAAACAAGTTAACAAACTTAAACACACTACATAAATGTGTTTAGAATTACTTGTTTCTGATATGATGTAAAGCACCGTTTGAAAAAAAAAGATAAAATAGTATTGTAAAATCTATTTGTCATCTTGGAAACATAACAAGGGGAGGTACTCATCCAGCAACCCACACATGCAGGCACTTAACTTCCAGTTCTTGAGTGCTAAGATTGTGCTTAATATCCTTGTCAGAATAGGGATCTATTTAAGCAGACGTTCCATTTCTAAAACATTAATATTCAGATAAATAGACTACTGTTTTGCTTTTAAAATCATGAACATACTTGTAAGTATTTTTGGTGAAAACAACTCCCTCAAACTGCAAATACCAATAAACACGTGCATCTATATGAAAGTCTCAGCTAAATGTAGTCCATAAAATCCTAGGTTCACTAATATCCATGTGTATTTTAATCTGCTGCTCTTTTCAGTCACGTTTTTTTTTTTTTTTTAAGTTACATTCTAAGAAAACAGTACTGAGTTTTTAGATTTAGTATCCACATAGAAGGAAAGAGCTAAATTTATTACACCAACTGAGAGCAGTTCCAAGAACTTACTGTTGCCAAATCTATTGCATTTATGGGGTTTTCCATTTTATAAGTTAACATATGTAGTAAATACTTGAAAGTTTTATCTACACTAGGAAAAAAAAAAGAGGTATATAATTCTCTCCTTTTTGGCTCTTCCTTCATTTTTGGAAGGGATGATAGAAGCTGTAAGCAGCATAACCACCTCCTAGAAAGGTGGTAAAAATCCTAAGAACAAGTTTATGCATAAATTTTGCTAAGGTTAACACAGTGAAAAGGGCATGTATACAAGCAACTTTAAAAAAATAGTATTTTAATCTAGATATATATTATCTGTGATCAAATTTTTAGCACAATTTACAGTCAGAAAAAAACTCTAGGGCTGAGTCCAATTAAATGGGAAAAATACTTAAAAACCTATTTTGAAGGCAGCTGAATAAAGGTGATTGATATTTAAATATACTGATATACACAGATGTATGTTCAATGGATTCTAAAGTAATGCTGGCTTGTTTCAAACGATCTTCTGGATAAGAAATATCATTTTAATCAATGCAGCTCTATTGTAGATATAACTTTCAAATACTGAAACAGTTCACCATTAGCTTTCTTTTTCTCTGAGTGTTAGCATTAGTACATTTTTCTCCAAAAAATAGATCATTCACATTTTAAATGCTGGGTGCAAAATAATTTCCTTATTTTGCAGAAATACCAATGGTCAAAGGCTTACTGCTATTCAACCACTGTTCTGTACTTTTTAAGCTGCATACTCTCCTATCAATTTATAACCACATACCAGCTGTTTCACTTGCTGTAATGTACAATGCAGGGTGCCATCTATTGAAAAGGAATACACAGACTAACTAGTAAAAGAACAGGCTGGAGAGGGAATACAGAAAAAGAGGATAGTAACAAGCAATGGAGTGAATTCTTCACATTCCACAGGAATTCTAGTAGCAATAAAATAAATGTGTTAATTTGTTTAATTTAGTCACAACTTTAACTGAGGACCCTCAATGAAAAATAAAATAAAAACTGTATAGTAAAGAATTGAGATCTCCTACATTACAAATAGATATTTAAAATAGCTTTTGAAAAAATCAAGTTTATAGTTTAAAACAGCAATGTTTCAATGCTTTAAAATTTTCACTCAAAAGTGGTTTGCAATAGAAAATTAAACTAGACTGGGTAAATTTTAGGAGAAGAAAACATGGTAACAAAAAGTTATCATGTCCTAAAAACACTTTCCAAATGCTAGTTTTGCATTACATGCAGTGACCAAAAGAGAGGTAGAGCTCTTCAGCTGCGCGTACCTTGTCATTAGGAAAGAACACAAAACTTCATCCATGTAAATAGTAAAAATATGTGAATTCCACCCTCAGAGAATTCCTAATTATCACTATTTGCTTTTTCTTGAAAATCTATCCTTTCACAAGGTACCAGAAAAGCCAAAGAAGCAAAAACCCCACACAATCAGTCTATAAAGCTCCATAATTTTGCCAGCTTTCAGCTGAGACAGGATGTTACACAAAAGAAGCAGAGTATTCAGAGACGTGAGTGTCAGAACATGACAAAATGTTTTTCTGCATTATAGTAACTGGGCCCTGTTTTCAGAAGCTCTCATGGACTTCAGGCTATAACTGAAATTTAGGCACAAATTACATACATAAACATAAAATAAAGTATTTTAGCGAACTTTCCTTCATTTGAAAAAATATTATGCTTTTTTCGTACAATGAAAAAAATTTAAGTTTCTTAGAGCAGAGGAGTAGGGTGTTGCTGATACCTCACATTGAGACAAAAAGTAGCTTTTTTTTTCATAGTGGAAGTATTTATCTGTTTAGCTTTTTAATTGGTCCATTTTTCATATTCTCTGCTGTACACGAAAAACAATTAAAACAAATGTGTGCCCTATTCAACTGAGATCGAGGGTGGAAAGAAAGCAATCTAGGGGGCGATTTAGGATTAATGACAGCTTTGAAATAGATATAGAAGCAATTAATATCTGGATGAACTGAAATTTGTACAAACATCCAGTGCTTATGTCTGCTTATATTCCTGACGTTTCACTGGAAAAGCATCTGGTACACATTCTCCAGTATTAGGAAGAAGAACCAACAAGAGATATTGTCTTAAAAAGAGACTGATGAGGTATCTTACTAAATATACTAATCCCATCTCAAAGA
The DNA here is from genome assembly GCA_013398015.1 of Oreocharis arfaki. NCBI lineage: Eukaryota > Metazoa > Chordata > Aves > Passeriformes > Paramythiidae > Oreocharis > Oreocharis arfaki. The sequence goes on along the minus strand of VZRR01003703.1, from coordinate 675,999 downwards.
TCTTCGCAAAATGTGTGTCTGAATCATTACCATTTTTTGAAATGTAGAATATTTATAGAAAAGATACCTGATGAGGACCTCTGACGGTTGTTCCAGCAGCTTCTAAAGAAAAAATTACTTCAGGTACACTCTGGTTTGAGTGCTTAGGTACAAATGTGAAACCACTGTCTGCTGTTTTTAAACATGGTTTGTCAAAGATATTTTCTATGGGCATCTTTGAATGATCTGAGGGGTTTGTTTTGTCAACAGTAGTTAAGCTTTGTAAAGCTGAGGTCATGAGATCAGTGCCATGAGCTTCAAATGAGTTAGGTTCCAATTTACTGAGGTTAACAGCACGGTCTCTGTGCTCCAGGTTAAAATGATGATCTTGAAGCATGTTCTCAGATATACCAGTACAAGGAACTGTTGGTTTTTCCTGAGTGCTCTGCAAGAAAGCAGAGTCATTGTCTGTAGGTGGAAACTTGACATTAAATTTAGAAAGTGATTCTACAGAGTTGTTGTCCTCATCTTGGCCCACTCCTCTTGGTGTGATAGATGTGATGCATGATGCACCTCTATTTATATCCTTTATAACCCGAGGCTTAAAAAGCTCTTCTGCTTGTTCATCAGTTTTATCAGTGCACTGTATCGGCATGGAAAACTGTATTTCTGTGAAGAAAGAATGAAGAAAACATTAAATAGTCCATTGAAGTATAGTTATTAAAAATATGGTGTTTGGGTATTTTTTTTTGTCTTCCTTCCCTGCTTTTATAATTGTTATTTTTTGCTCTTTAAAATCAGATTGCGGTGTAGTTCTCTTTCACAAACATTAGTTCTGACACAAAAAACTATCAGAGCAGAAGTAAAAAGAAATAATTCTGTTCTAGTAATTATATTTCTCTTTGATTTATGGCTATAAACATTTCCATTTTATTGAAAATTATGTTGTCCCATACTCTTAACACATACTTGCATATTTACTGAAGTGTTCTGGCAGAAATAGAAGCTGGAACCCAAACCATTTCACACAGTGCCAAGAACATGCTAGGCACCATGAGCACGATTTTAGAAGGTATTCAGGTACCCAACTCCCACTGGTTTCCAAATTAGTTAAATATTTAAACTGAATAACTATTCAGAAATGGGACCATATTTTCCCTTTGTTTTGAGAATTCACCCTTCACTTTTGGCATTATATTAATAAAAATGGAAATGGTTACTCCTAATCAGGTGAGAGAATAACTTCATTAAAAACTGATCGTACAGCAGCCTTCTGATATCCGATAGTGTAGTCAAGTGGAACACAGAAGTACCAAATCAAACGTTAAATTCATATAGCTTTCGTCGTGTATCTTTACATACAGTTGACTTAGGCACTTCTTTTATCATCTATGTAACTTGTATCATGCATGGCTTTTCACACAGTTGCGTTAGGCACTTCTTCAGAGAAATAAAAACCATTCTGAAGTAAGTCGCCAAACACATTTCCTCCAAAATTCTCACCCCTAAATAATGAAGTTATGAGCACACAATCAGAATATCACAATACAGTACAGACAGAGAAATTTGAAGCAACAAGATACACGTCAGCACTTCATGTAACAAAACTTCAGTAATGGGTGACCTAAATTAAAATCAAATGCTGAAATCAGCATCTTTTGCTTCAACTGTGTGCATTTGCCAGGTGCTTATTGAAATTACTTAAGAGTCTGATCCTCCTATTAAGAAAAGCTAGTAGAGAATACCCATAGTAGCTTACATTATATCAAAGGTAAGCATTAGCAGAACCGGACATTCAGGACCTATCATAGTTTCAACAAAAATCAAGCCTTGCCTTTGTTTTCAGGATGGGTTGGACTAAGCTCTTGTCTCATATAACAAAACAGTATTTGCATGTCTGCACAAGGAAGTCTAGAAAATAAGTCCTCTGAGTCTCCTCAGTCCGGCAGTTTTCCTCTAACAGACATGGGGCTAGAGGCATTCATAGCAGACATCTTTTGAACTGACAGCTAAATTAAAAGCAAGCAAGTGCTGTCATTCACACAGTACGATGGGATATCACATGTAGTAAGTGCCTGCCTCTCACTCCAAGGGACAAAACAATTACAAGAGCCATTGATGTGATGACTGTCTTTTATAGCATGTGATTTGGAGCATTCGTCATAGAATGCCAAAACTGGCGGTGCATTTTCTTGGTGAAATACTGAGCACCATGTGAACAGACTCGAAAAAGGCAGATGGTAAACAGTGGAAGTACTTCTATGTATGTGTAATTTACAGTATTTTCAAATATAAAGCAAAGCTTTCAAACAGTTGAATCACAATACGAGCTTAAGTATGATATTACCAGTTTCAGGTTCTGGCTTTATCTTAAGTTTACTCAGTTGGTCTGTTTGTTCTCTGGCTAGCATACATATTTGATGACACTCTTCTTTCATGTCCTGGAAAATCGTCTCCAGACTCTCTCTGGAAGATCAAAATTGTAAATTAGAGTCAAACAATTCAGCTTGTTGTGACCTTTAATCTAGTCGCACCCACAAAACAGAGAAAAACAATAGTATAAGCTACTTTTCTTGGCTATCTTGTTCCACAACATATGTATACATATTTTTTTTCTCCTCAGTAAAAGCAAGCAGAAAAAGGAAAAGGAAATGTTGTCAAAGAGTTTTTAGTCATATCATACATATATATATTTGAGCATAGGAACTGACCCTGCAAGGACCACCCCCAAAAATCCAGCCTTTCAGTTCTTTCAGGTATTTTTTGGAAGAGTTTATCTTTCCCAAGGGTATTGTTTCCACCTCATTCTAGGGAAAATAAGATGCTGCCACTATGAACATCAATTGTTTTCTGTTGTTGCCAGTGCACTTCAGACTGCAGAAGAAGGAACACACGAGCATTTGTTATGGCTCCTTCCTTCTCTATCTACCTGGCATTTTGGGGAGGAGTTTGTGAACTCATTCCCTCTGGTTTCATACAATATCATATGACTTTTCATTTTATTTTCAGGGATTTATTATAGTATATCTTTTCCAGAGTATCATATGGGAATCTGATACTTAGTTATCTGCACTGAGAATGGTAAAAATAGCTCTTGCTGGTGTGAGTTTACTTGCCCAAAGGCACTGTTATTTAGTTACTGATGCATCCATGAAATTCCATTATGAAATTTTGATAAACTTGATGAGTAATTTATATTTTTAAGCACAATGTAATGGATTTTATAAAATGAACTTCAAAGATGAAAAAGTGAAGTTGGATTTGTGTTCTCTTTTGCATCTTTACAGCAAAATATCTCAAAATGGATTTTTCTTTAATCCAGTGAATTGTTTTCCTTTTTTACTTCTTATCATATAGCAATCAGACTGTGTTCCTACTTCCGTTGTGTTTCTCTTTTTGAAGACACAAATGTCCATTTGTATCTCATTTGAAAAAATGATCTACAGAAGGAGTTAAAATTGCTACTGTTAACACATTTTGATTACTTTTCAGATGTTTTGATAAATAAGAAAAAAATTTGAAGTTTCTAATCAGAACTTTAAAATATAGCTATGATTAGATGAAGCAGTCTTAATTTGCTAGATGTGATACTATAATCTTACTAGTGTAAGATTACCAGTAATCTTACCAGTCACATACCTCTTTCCAAGAAAACAGTAAAGTAAGGGAGCTATTTGAGAGCAGGGAGACAGAAGACAGGTAAAGGTTTTTCATTTTTTAGATATAAATCAAAAAGACAAACAAGTCTTTCTCACATTACAGTCTTATTTCCTCTTTTTCTAATCATAAAAGAGTAGTGAGCCAGACTAAAGATCCATGTAGTTCACCTAGCCTATGTATGGAAGTGGTCAAAAGCAGATGCCTAGGCAAGAGAATAAGAAGACAGCAAGAATTTACGATATTTTCCCTTAATACTCCCCTAACCTCACCTTAGAGAATCTTCTATTTGACCTCAACAAAGCTGTTAAAAGTGGCATTACTGCCTATCCTATGAAAAATGCAAACCTAAGATTTTGGTCAATATTTTTCCGAAATCACTGTCAGAAGAGGAAATCTACTGCTTTTGACTCCTTGGTCACAGCAGGGGCTTGCTGGCTTCAGCTTACAGATAAACTTGGTTTCAAACTCTCTCATTTAGGATGGATCAGGCCAAGAATTATTTCTTCACACTGCCTATCAGACCTCTTCCTGGCAGCACAGCTGTGCTGCCATCAGTTAATCCATAATAGCTGTACATTCCTGTCCAGAAGAGTTAATGCAAGGCAGTTAATGCTTATCCAAACCCCGGCATTAACATCCACTGCTGTTTCCCAGAGTTTAACCTCCTGCTGAACCACGTGGCTATCTTCCTCCCTCCCAGCTTATCCCTACATGCTTGTAAAGCCCCAGCTATGATTCCACATAGTTGCTGGCTCTGTTATCTTCCTGCATTAACTCTTTGATGCTTCCCCCTCCCGACTCCCTGCCCAGCCAGTTGTTAAGGTACTGTGTAGAAAAGAGGGAAATAGCTGGCCTTACTTAACTGCAGAAAAGACAAAAGCAAATTTGAAAAATGCTGCAGAAGTATTTACCTTTCAGGCCTAGGTGAAATACCAGAGATCCCTAGAGATAATTCAGGCTTATCTGGAACAACTTTCTTACTTTTCACCTTGAAGTAAAATATGAAAATATTGAGCACATTAGCATATTAATTTTGCGCTTCACCTTGATATGAATAGAAATGTCATGAGGTCCTTCACCTCATCCTGTTGAAAGCTCTCAAAGCATTGTCAAAATGACAAAAGCAGTTTATGTGAAATTCCTAGTTCTTTTTAGTTTAACTTCTTAACTCAGTGTGGCATTTCTCTGCTCATACTCCCTTGAAAGGGAACGGGTTCTAAGTATATTGCTTGATTGTAATTCTTTTTCAGTCATATATAAGATAGGATTCTGTCTTTTGTATAAGCTTGTTACACAGCTATTTTACCTCTTAAAAATCAATTTATTCACTGAAAATTTCAATGAACACATCGGAAGCTAATATGTCAGGAGTTCTAGCAGTTTTTAAAATAAGTTATTAACTTTGACTACCACCGTGTGGTTCACTCTAGTATTACACAGTTTTACATCTGCCAGGCATTAAGGGACGTTTTTGTAATAACCAGTCATTAAACTGCAGTTCCACTAGAGCTACATTACCAGATGGCCTGGGTAGTTCATATGTGCTCCAAGTCAGACAGGAACTTGAGCACGTCTGCCAAATCAGCCGATTTCAAAGACGTATAAGCTTAGAAATCTGTATAAGCTGATACACTGCCTATAACCACAGGTCCATAGCCTACAGGTGTGTCTTACCTGTAAGGCTGAAGTGCAGCTGCAGCTCCTGTAGATGCATTTGAGCTGCCTTACACCCAGCAACACGGGATACAAGTGCTTGCTACAGTAAGTTAAGCAATGCTCAGGAAGTCTAATAGCAACAAGTTATGTGTTGCTGTGCTCCTACCCTTACTTGTGTTCACTTTAAATTAGGTAGCTAATATGTGTATATACGGTTAGATTCACATCAGTGGCTGCACTCTAGCTATCCCACAAGGACAGAATAGCCCCCTGGATGCTATTCTGTAACAAAAATAGGGTGGCATAAAAATGAAAAAATCAACTCAGTCTGGGTGAAAACTTCCAACTGAAAATTATAAACGAGAAATGCTAATCTGGAGTTTTCACAGATATGAAAATTTTCAAGATGTACCATAAAATGATTAACATACAAACTAACCAACATGTATTTAATGGTGTTCCCTATGTGCTTTATATAATTTGACAATTTCCTAGTAATTATAGAATGCTGAAATTTAAAATAAGTTTATTAGAATAATTAGTACAAATTCCAAACATTTCATGTTTGAAAGAAGTAATAATTTACAAATTTTTGTCTTTTTCATTTTATCTCTATATGGTTTCTTCTCTTACCTCCCTTTTATACGCTGGCATCTGTATACCCTTTTGTGCTTCATTTAATTCTTGCAATTTGCTTTTCAGATTTCTTATTTTATCATCTTGATTTGAAATAATAGATAAAAGCTTCCTTTCCTTTTGATTGCTTTTGTCTTCAAGTTGCTTCAATTTCATGCTCTCACTGTCTAACTGTTCCTAAAAAATAATTTTAGAAATACCAGTACAATTAATAAAATTGAGGCTTGTGGAGTATCACTATTCAGCAGTCTATAATAAGCTAAATGTAGGTTTTGCAAGGGTCAGTCTTGTTTATTACATTATTAATTTTCAATTGATAGTAAAGACCTTCTACCACTACACACAGATGTAACTCATCATATGTGATTACTGAAAAAAACTGTATCTTCTGAATTTCTGAAAGTCATATTAGTGTTTATACAAAATAAAGACACTCTCTCGCTTCACTTACTATATCAGTTACATTAACATTTTATGTATAATATTTTGCATATATGATACATAAAATAGTAATTAATTTCAATCTTAGACCATTTTGAAGATGGTGATAATTCTGCAAATTGAGCAAACCCAAGAACACAATCACACAATCACAGAATCCTAGAATATCTCTAATTGTAAGGGACCTATATGGATCAAGTCCAACTCCCTGCTCCTCGCAGGACTACCTAAACCTAAACCACAGAACTAAGAGCATTGTCCAGACACTCTTTGAATTCTGACAGGCCATGACGGCTTCCCTGGAGAGCCTGTTCCAGTGACCAACAACCCTCTCAGTGAAGGACCCTTTCTAATGTCCAGCCTGAACTTCCCCTGATGTAACTTGATTCTGTTGCCTCGTGTCCTATTGCTGCTCACCAGGGAGAGGAGAGCAGCACCTCCCCATCCATCCACTGCCGCCCTCAAAGGAGTTGTCAGCTGTGATGAGGTTACCCCTGAGCCTCCTCTTTTCCAGGCTCAACAAACAAGTGACCTCAGCTGCTCCTCCTAAATCTTGCCCTCAAAACCTTTCACTATCTTTCTCACCCTCCTCTGGACATGCTCTAAGAGTTTGATGTCCATTTTGTGGCACCCAAAACTGCACCCAGTGCTCGAGGTGGGGCTGCACCATTGCAGAGAAGAGCAGGACAATCTCATCCCTTGCCTGGCTGGTGATGCTGTGCCTGATGCCCCCCAAGACACAGCTGGCCCTTTCGGCTGCCAAGGCACACTGTTGACTCCTATCAACTGGCCATCAACCCAAACCACACATCCCTGTCTGCAGGGCTGCCCTCCAGCCTCTCATCCTCCAATCTTTATGTATAACCAGGATTGTATTGCAAATATTTCAGTCCTGTAAAGATTTGTGGAATAAAAAGCCCTGTATGCTCTCACTTTAATGATCCATCTAGTAATTAATGGAACTTTTAACTGTGGGAATTTTGTGGAATAAAGAAGGAAATAACAAACAATTTTTTTAATATGCTCAAAGATAGTAGTTGCAAAAATTTTCAAGAAACAACCTACAGTTAAAAACTGCTGCTGTGAAAACATTATAGTTGATAGTTTATGAAATCTAGAGAATTGTATCAAGTGTCACAAAAAGTGTCCCCAAGCCCCATGATTGTCTCTGCAAGAGAAGTAAGCCTAAGTGAAATGCAGTTAAATATTCTGTAGACAGGTAGGGCAAGATGAGGAGGAAAGAAGCAACTAAGTGCTTTTTCAAGACCTTTTGTTTTATTTTCAAATGGAATGTACATAGGGTGAAGTTGTGCATTTGGAGATTAGGTAGGTAGGGGCTACCCTACTAGACAGAAACAGCCATGCAAGTTGTCCAGAGCTGGTTTACCAAGACACCAGCTGGCTAAGCATGGATGAGTGTACATGCAGGTGACAAAACTGTTTAGCCTCAAAAAGTTATACTAGCTGGATAAAAAAGAAAAACCTGCAGAAAAATAGTTTTGAAGGCGCTGGTTTATAGTCTCAATTGCAACTTTGAATAGCAAATCTACAGTAAGAGCTTCAATGCAACTCCAGATTTGGGTGGTATCTTCGGGATCCAGACTAAGCTTCTTCTGCTCAGTGGCTTCAAAACATTGTCTAAAAATGGCATGTTTCAATGCCAGCAAAACTCCTTAATCCGAAGTCTTCTATGATTTGCATCTCTGGCAGGTCATATTTAACTTCCCCTTTAAATAAGGTAAGGGGATACAGCTTCTCCTGTATTTGCCTTCATCATTATTTGCTGGAAATCCAAACACCTAGGAAAAAGCTTTCATCAAAGATAACACTTGCCCTTGAGGAACAATTGTATCTTAAGGACAGTAAAATAAATCACTGAGCCTGTGATACAACATAATTTATCTCTTTGAGACTATTACAGCTCCAATTCACATGCGGGCTTTCAAAAGCCTTCAGATAACTGGAGACACTGCAGTAATGGCCAGTAGTTCTCTTCCATTTCTTCTACATTGGCAGGAAGTGAGGACAAGATTTAAGCAAGCAGGAAAAAAAGCCACATGAAAAGAGCCATGCAACTGAAGACATTATCAGTACATACTGATGGAAATCATCATTCATGTGCACCATCAGTGTACCAGGAAAATAACTGGAGAAACCATTACACCTTTTGGGATCTTTCAATAATACAACTCTTCATAGCTTGATGATCTTAAGAGTTTCCAGTGCTGTGCTTGGTGGCTTGCAATGATGTGGTAACCCTTATAACCTGGCTGAAGTTTACAAAGCTAATGCTTTATAAACTTCATAAACATTATAAACTTTATAAATATGTCACACAGGTCATACCTGCTCACTTAAGCACCTGGCAACACTACGGATCTTTTAAGCACACTGGTATTTGCTGCTAGCAAAGTAGTTACATATGTATTATGAACAGATCAGTATCTTTTCTTTTGCTGAGGCTTTATAGGATCAGAGGATAACTGAAATTGGAAGGAACTTATAGGGTTCTTTAGCTTCTAACCAAATCAGGGTCAGTTATGGTGTCTGATCAGGTTACTCGGTTTGGTCTTGAATTTCCCAAGGACTGAGACTGCACAACCTCTCTGGGCAACCTTCTCCCATGCCCAGCTGTCCTCATGGTTAAATTTTTTCCCCTATGTTCAGTCTGAACCTTTTCTGTTTCATCTGCCCATTGTCTATTATCCTCTTGCCATGTACCGCCATTAAGAGCCTGGCTTCATCTGCCTGATAACCTGAATGCAGGTATTAGAACGCTATTAGCTTCCCCTGAAGCCACCTCTTCTCCTGGCTGGACAAGAGCAGTTTCTGCGTCTTCTCATGGGATATGTACTCCAGCCCCCAGTTATCTCAATGGGGCTTCTGCTGACTGTAGTTTGTCGGTGTTTTTCCTCTATTGGAGGTCCCTAAACCCGATGTAGTATTCTAGATGCAGTCCAGTGAACGCTGAATAGAGGGAGATACTCACTTCCCTGGGTGTGCTAGCTGTGCCCCTGTTAATACAACACAGGGAGCTGTTGCCCTTCTTTTCTGTCAGGACATGCTGCTGGCTCATGCTCAGCTTGCTGTCTAACAAGATCCCAGCTCCTTTCCAGCATAGCTGCTCCACAGCCAGTCAGTCCCCAGACTGTATTGCAGCAAAGACAGGTCCTTTTATTTTTCCCTGAAGTGTGCCATAATGGCCTGTTTCAGTGGCTTCCTAAAACAAACAAATGTCAGGTAGTTTCAAGGCAAAATATGATTCAAGTGATGAACTTTATGTCATCTCAAGGAATATTAACTGTGACTTTTAACAGTCTCCCCACAAACTCTTCCGTACTACTGGGTAGAGATAGATTAAACAGATGAAGCAATAGGAGAAAAGGCTATCAATACCAGAATTTCTTATATCTTATTTTAGGGCCTAATCCTACTGCATACATCAGCACCAGCAGCAAAGAACAACTAAATGCAAAATATTACCAGCCAGCAAAAAATCAAGTACAGCTTTCTTTGCATTAAAGATAGGATACAAAGTGACACTAGAGAAGCTGGTATGGACTGAAACATGCAACTCTACAAGACTGCTGCAGTAGCTGCTCTTAGTTATGTAAGTAATTTTAGCCCCCTAATTTAGAACATAAAGATGGCTACCATATGTCTGCCATTCCTCTGCTTATGTCCTGCACAGAATGAAGACCTAAAGATTTACTGCAGGATGAAGAGTTTTGTATAACATTTGCATCATTCCTTCCTGACACACAGTTTCCTCCTCCTTTTTATGGCACAAGACACTCTGACGAAAAAATTCCACACAGTGTTTAATACTGAGATTCTTGAACCAGCAAAATGGTATCATGAGCATGTTTTCTTGTCACAGGAGTTGACTTTAGCTTCATGTCTTATTGAGTTTTCAAGGATTCTGATGTCTGACTGTACTAAAATGTAGAAGCTTGACATTGTCTCATCTCTAAGGTTTTTGGTTTGCTGCACAGCTTTGGCTCTGAGACAGTAGCTGGATCCAATTCTTCCTACTTAACAAAGTTTAGCCAGGGTCTCAAAACCAGGCAGCAGTATAGGCCCCTTTGGCCTTCTCAAGCAGAGGGCTGAAAAATTCTGGTAATCTTGTATATAGTTTGGTACTGACCACCAAACCGATCTGGTCCACTCAACTCTTTCAGTGAAGACAGACGTGAACAAAAAAAATCCTAGAGCATTTTATGACACACAGGCAACAGACCTTGACAACAGCATATAAAAAACACATGTATGGCCACCTATTAGAAAACAAAGAAAAGATAGCCCCTCCCTCATTTTAAACCTCTGAAATTTAAGCTCTAATCATGCACCTATTACAATCAATTCAGGATTTCTATTAACTTTACTGCAGGACAGAATACAGTCCACTAAAAATCCCAGTGGATTTAGCAAATGACAGTTTCAAAAGGTATCAATAAACCCAGGCACCTCCTGCCATGGGAGAGACACTGAGTTTCAAGGACACTGTAGAGGACAATGGCTGTAGGAATAATTTATTTGGTTTAGAGCAGAATGTGGATAGAATATAATTAGAAAAATACAGGCTTTCAAATTGAATATTCAGTCTTCCAAATTTCAATACCTGAAAAAGCCAATACTTTATTGAATTACATACAAGAAAACTATACTGGGTCAGTGACAGGATGATGGATTTTTAGTTTGAGATGTCAAAGTATGACGTCTGGGGGGAAAAAGTACAAGAAAACAGGAGATATTCATGATTTATCCGTTAATAAATTCCCAGATCTTCTGAGTAATAGTATCTATGTATTTATTAACTCCCAACAGATGTCTCTTCCATGGTGTTGTCCAATTTTCCCTTGAAGCATGAATTCCACTGGCTTACTGTGGTTTTTTAAAAATTCAATAAAATGAAAACTTGCGTAGAGACACTGCTGTATATCTTCACTCATAGCCAAGAACTGCATGGTCAAGACACAGCCAGAGCTAGTACAAGTGTGTGTGCCTCTGCTGTGGTATCTGGACATTTTTGTATCACTCTTGCCAGATTAGTGCAAGTTTACTAGACACAATACCAAACATTAGGGTCCTCTATGGATATATGCACCATGGATATATGGTGCAAATATATCCATGTGCCTCTGCAGAAGGCAGTCTTTGTCCAGTCAAACCTATTTTCCTCAAGCTCCATGCTCTTTCTCAGTAACAGGAATATAGAATAGGCTGGGTCAACCTAACTTTGCATGGGTTTAAATTTCCACACATCCCCTCTAAAAAGACCTTATTTGAATAGCAATGTGCCTGGGTTTAAATGCACCACCATGCAGACAGACTTATATAGTTCATTCTGCATGGAGGTATTTCAGAAATATTTCTGTTCATGGAATAGAAGAAGCAAAATACAGATGAAATACCTTTTGCTGAGAGGTAACTGCAGTAACTGGCTACACAAAACAAATATGCAGATAAAGAAAATAACCTACATTCCATTAGGAAAATAGCTCCTGAAATAATGATTCCAGCTTCTCAAGCATTGCCTATAATCTCCTGTATAGATCATGTAATTTCAGTGTTTCCCCATGAGACGAGCAGATAACACAGCTTCCTTTCATTCCTAACTCATTATATGACTAAGTTGCTTAAAACTATTGTTCTTTAGTAAGCATTCAGAAACAGGAGTATGAAATAATAGACTTGGTCAGATCTTCCTGTGCAACCGTAAGACATAATTTTCATCTAGCTCAAGACAGCAAACTGCAAAAATATGCAACAATGTTCCATCAAAGAATTAACCCTTCAGCTGTGTACTTTAATCCGAGTAAGTACAAAGATTAGGAAAGAAATGACATCTTATGATTACAGATTCTAATGTAGAAAAATTATATAAAGACTTTCTTTTAAATAGAAAAGGAGTGTATATAAATATTTGCTGACAGTATGTTTAAAATGTTTGCAAAGGCTTCGTCTCATATAAGATTCCTTCAGGAAAATTAAGCAAGCACCAGTAATCCAATGAAATTACTTTTCAATTATATTTCTGATAAAAAATGGGCTTCTGTGAATTTAGCATAATTAATTTGTTTGAAGCTTAGGAAATAAATCCTGAAATTGATTCTTTTTAATTCTAATGCCTGATTTCTCACTAGGGTCTTTTTACAACCCTTACGGAGTCTCTGCTATGGAGATTCACATTCAAAAATAAGAGACTTTATGTTACAAGACAGTTCTCAAAAGTGAGATGATTTATGATAAGAACAATGCAACTTTGTGCATCTCTGTCACTGTCTTTTCTCAATATGTAAAATCCATTCAAGGCATTTCTCAGCTATTCTGCGCTATTACTTCACTCTTATTCCTGTTACACTTTATAGGCTGTAGTGAAAATCTTAAGGTTACTTCAGTAAGGAGGGGCAGAGAGACATCATCTTAACACTGGCTATTTAAAACACCCAAATCAGCGTCTCCAGAGTAATGGATCATTCACTTCCCACTCCACTGCTTTTTGAGTGCAGATTCTCCGTTTCTTGCAAAAATACAGAGACCGTTTGCAATGTGAAATGCTCTTGTAAGAAAGAAAAAGCCCTTTTTTGGGTTTTGGCAAGTTAAGAAATAAATAAGCAACTAAGTTGCTGCTTTATGATCAAAACTGCTCTAGGGAGCTTGATGGCCAAACAGAGATTCCAATGGGAAGGACCAAAGACAATGCTCAGTTCACCTAAACTGCAGTGGCACAACACTCATGCACTTCATATGCAGTTCAAAGGCACCAGTAAAAATCTCACTTATCTTTTAGGTTCTCATAGTATAATCAAAGCACAAAAGTGAACTTAGGTGACATACCTTTAGGACTTTTTCTCTTTGCTTTGCTATGTTCAGTTTTTCAGAGAGCTGGCTGATAGGCAAGTTGGATGTTTCAACGTCTTCATGCATCAGAACGTAAGGATGCGCATTGCCTTAAATTAAAAAAAAAGCAACTGACTATCGCTGCATTTTTCAGTCAGCTTCTAAGTACAAGAAAAATTAAAAGAAGCTAGACTTTTATTAACTTCTTTATGTTCTTTGAGCAAGCCCTCATATTAAACAGGCAAGAGAAGCCAAATTCTGTGCTTAGAGACAATGCAAGACTAAATTGGCAATAAAGAAATGTACATGTACTCTTAAAAATAAAAGTCAGCCACTTTGCTAGTATTTATGAAAACCAGGAGTGTTAGGCTAGTGTGAATAAATATTTAATGAGCATGGCAGATTAACACATGGTTACTTTGACTCTTTTCTCTTATTTGTGTAATACAGTCAAACACTGAAAAATTACCCATCAATGACTATTTGATTTGAAAGAGAATTACCTGCTTATAAAGTTCTGGTTATGCAATAAGATTAGCATCATGAGACTCATCTAACGTAAAAGACATACAATCATAGCACGTGCATCTAGAACAACCTTAGATAAACTTATTAACAGATAAGTGTAAAATTAATTATGTAACAATTTTTTTTTAATTCTAGTGAATGATTTGAACCCATATTTTCATAACTTTTATTGGCTTCAGTGTAAGCAGGTTCTACCTCTATAGAAAATCTCACCATTTCTTGAAGAGGATAAAGAGAGACCCCAGAAGTGTTGGATTTTATAAATAGATCTTGAAACGGCACATTTGTGTTAACTCTCACATTCACAGGAAAGTATGATACTCATTTGAAATATGTATATTGTAAAAACTGAAGCAACAAAGTCAGAACTATTCATCAGTGCAACACAGCATAAAAAGCAATAATGTGCAAACTGGAGCACATACCTCTATTAGCATTCAGAGCAGCCAACTGTGATTTCAGTTTTGCAATAATGCTGTTTTGAAGCTCTATCTTTTCCTGCTGTTCACGTATTTGCTGCATGTAGTTTTCTGTCTGCAAATATAATTAAATTAGCATTAATCTTATTCTGTTTTGACTAGGGGTCTCCTATTTGGCATATAAAAAGCAGCTCTGAATTTAAAGATAACTGTAGTTGTGGTCCTCTGTGTAAAAACCTTAGGCAAGTCCATCTTTTTGGGACTGTACTGATTAGAAAAGGTATTATAGGAAATAAACCCTGAGTTTTAATAACTCTTTCACAGCTGTGGCAGTTGTAAAGGGTAACTTTTAAGTTAGGATTCTTCATTTACAGACGTAGAATACATCAGGCTTTAAACTGAGATTTTAGTATTCTTCAGAATACTTGTCAGTTTATCTATAGAAAGAAGTCATTCCCCTCCATATTATCTAACAAATTATATAAAAATAGGCTTTTAAAAAGATAGATGGAAATGTTTAAATGGAAAACAATAACATTGTTTATTCCATACAACAGATGCTTGTTTATTCCATACAACAGATACTCTGTAAACCATTTTGACTGCCTATGAACAGTTTTTTACATTTCTTTCAATGTAGTGGACTTGTTTTTCTAACCTACATAATGGGACTGAGGAGGAAGGCAAGCAAAAAGTCCCATCCTTTGTCTCCAATACTACAACTCATGCTACAAACAGGCCACACAGACTCCTTTAATAATATTGCTTGTATTTCACCAAACTCCATAAATTTTGCTAGACAGTCCATTAACTGAATGAATGGCCAGGTGGCAGGAAGATGCTAAAATTCAAAACTATTATTTCATTAGCACATGGCTAATGCTGCCATTACAGCGGTGCTAAAAACAAGCAACAAAACTTGTGAAATCCCAACAAGAAAACTTTCAGGAATGCACTGAATTTTTCTGAAATTAGGAATATGTCTATTGCTGAACAGGTCACCACCTGTCACCATCTGGGACAAGACTCAGCATTGTTTTCATGTCTATTTATAGCACTATAGATAAACTATCTAATTCTCAAATCACAGCCACATTTAAATTCCATACCCTCCTACTGTCTGCTGTATGTGTCTGTAAAGCAGGCAGGAAAAAATCTACAAGAAAAATTGATTTTAAAAGGCCAGGTAGTAGTTGTGCTATGAGAGGGTTTTTTTTGCTGGGTTAAAAAAAAAAAAAAAGTGATCAAAGAGCAGTACACTCCAGCAGCTATAAGAGACCTCATGAAGCAGAAAAATCACTGAGAACCAAATTGAAAATGTACAACAGCAATGTCTTGTCAACACTTCTGTACAGAGCACAGACATGACAGCTAAAACAGACAGAAGAGAAGATGCTTTTGACAGCCAGTGTGCACAAATTATTCCTTGAGTCAGATGGCAGCAACAAGTTACCAACTAGAAGATCTGCATGACAACCAACCATCCATCTGTATCAAACACCATCTGGCCGAGATGACTCTGGCTTCTGTGTGCTTGACATGGCTCCCAGCTCTAGAGACTGGCAAAACAAGTGGCCTATCGGTAACTTAAGTAGTAAACTGTTAACAACAGCACGGTGGACAATCCAACAGTGCGTGGAGGCCACACAATGAACAGAGGAAGTTACTAGAGTAAAGCACTGTACAAAGGTCATTCAAAAACCAGGAGTTTGGTGTAAAAAAAGCAACACAAATTAAAAAATAAAAGTAATTTTAGTACCAACTCTCCTTGAAAAAATATTTTTGCTCTCTTTTGAAATCATAAAATTCAACCACTGAAAGTTTGATTAGGACAAAGATTTAAACTGGTAGTAATCCTTTATCAAAGGCTTTAAATTTTTAATTTCTGAACCAGTGAAAATGCAGAGAGCAATCTTGCAAGGATTTAGTTCACAGCACTGATGATCTCACACTTCTCTGGTTTTCTTGCATAGACCTTAGAAGGACATCGATCTTGTACTCAGCACCTTGTTTCTTGGTCAGAAGATTCTTTCATGTACTTTTAGATGATTCAGGAGTATTAACTTAACTATCTTTCCTTCAAATAGTTAATAGCTCGCCTTAAGAGGTAGAATTTAAAAGATCCCCAAACATTCTAAAATGTCTTGCCCTTTGTTAATTAGCTGCAATTTCAGCACAAAGTCACACTACTTATGCTTGTTATGTATAGAAATCTCTACAGATTTACACCAGCACTGCTGCAAGACTATGAATAGAGGCAGACTGCACAGTGGATGATTGCACATGACTGACTTGGAATGTGTTCTCTGATGCCTTGGCTAGTTTATTTTGCCATGCAAGGAGATGGCAGGATTGGGCCCAGATATCAGAATATTCTCTATTAGATCCTTCCCTGCTTGCAATTCTACTACTGCTCCATAACTTGACATGGAATATGGTTCATCAGGCCCTGAACAAAGTCCCAGCCTACCAGTTCTACTGTATCAGAAAGTACTGTTTAAATAAAAACATACAAGCCTTCCTGTAACATTGCTGGGCACAATATGCATGATAAAATGACTATGAGAAAGCCCAAACCTTATAGCTTTGAAATTTGGCTGTCCTACTTGAGAAGTTCTAGAGGAGTTTTGACTGAACTAATGTTTTCTGCAACAGACTAAGTAAAAATTCAAAGGTGCTTCTTACTGGTCAGAATGCCTCCAGAATTTGTTACTTCACAATTAAAGAATAAATGTACAGGTTATTATTTTTAAAAGAGGAATACTTATTCTAGCAACTTTCAGGTACATTTGTCACAAAAAATTGTTTAATTTAAGCTATTTATATTAATAATATAAAAATTAATTTTTAAGAATGCAAATTAAATTCCAAAAAGTACTTCGTTAAAGTTAGGTAAATTTTATATACATCTTTGCTGTGTTTACATTAGAAGACTTCATTAATCCTCCAAAAGAGACAAAACTTTTCCAACCTTTAAAACGAATAAAAATACCAAAAAATTCAGGGTCAAAAACCAGAAACCCACCTACTAAATTCAAAGCCTAATGAGTTACTTTGCAGTGTACTGGCATGGTTTCATAATGGCAATTTCCAACTTTAGCAGACGCATTAAAGTGTGCACAGCCAAAGTGAAACTGGTATCTACACGTACTACCATCCTCCATGGGAAGGATGGCTTTAAAGATAGAATTTAGATCCCAACACCTACTTTTTGCTGTAGTTCTTTCACAGCATGGTCCCTATCCATGCATGCTTGTCGATAGGCTTCATAAGCTTTATTAAGCTGCTCTCCAATGTTTTTGTCCATAATTCCCAAAGTTGTTTCATCACTGGAAAGATGGTCAAGTGAACAGATCTGAAAAGTAATCAGAGGGAAAAAGAGAGTATACAAAGAAACAGCAATATGTAACTAAAAACATATATAGCATGACTTGTACCACTATTGTATTCAACTGAAACATGCAGTATATTTGACCATTAACTCTTGACCATTAGCATCATAGCTTGAACTATAGATCTGTTCACATCAACATTTAATTTTATGTCCAGGGATAGGTTTAAACAAAAGACAAACAAAAGCAGCTTAACTCTGAATCGAATTCTGGATGTATAGAATATGTAAATGCATCTGTAGTTACAGTGTTTAAGACTGAGACTTAAAACTGGTTCAGATTACCAGTTACCTGATTTTATGTGATCTCCAAAAGTTTCATGTTTGCTTAATTGTGAAATAAAGACAGCATTAATAAACAAAGCCAAATTCAGCTTTTGACACTGTGCAGAAAAATCATGCTATGAAAAGCCAGTGTCCAAAAAGGAGACAGGGGAGTCCTGCAACTTCATTCGAATAAAGAGAGAGAGTCCACAGGGGCACACGCCCACGGGATTTTCTCTCTCGAGGGTTCAGAGGGCGCAGCCTCCTTTTATCCTAAACTCCCGGCTGCATTGTGCCCTCTTCCTTTCCCCATTGGCTGAGGTACTTGGACGGTACAGCCTTCTCAAACTGCCTACCACATATTCCCCCCTTGAACCTGTCATTTGACCCCAAAGTTCAGAAACTCAGGCTTGTGCGGACCTATTTGTCTGTTTCAGGAATCAAACTGTCTGGGTTCTGTAACAAACCTGTGGCTTGAAGTTGGTAGAGACATTAAGACCCATTTCAAAGACCTTAACACCCATACTCTCACCCATGGAATTGTTTGTAAAGACATTAGCACACATCTCTCCTATCAGCATTAAGAAATAAAAGGACAAAAACTCAATTAGGTCACACAAACTTATCCTATTCTGTGCCAAATTTGAAAATGCCAACACAAGCTACCCTGCAAGGTGAGTTAAAACGTCTTTTATCTAAAAATCAGTAATACCAACCAGTATGAATTATCAATACTTAGACCTTTTCACATAATATTATGAACTTTTTACACTTTGTGTACAATTTCAGTAACAACTCCCAAAACTACAGCTCATGAACTTTGACACATAAGACTAGAACACTATTCAACATCACAAAAGCCAGTTTCAAGAACTTTGCAAACACAGGTCATTTGCTTCTATAGTAATGTATGATACTAATTTTAAGATCAAAATTTAGTATAATGTAAGTGCAGTAGAGAACAAGTTAGTGAAGTCTCACCCCCCGAAAAAAAAAAAAAAATACCAGCATTAAGAAAAAAAAAAATTAGTAATTTCATCTCTCCTAGTATTTAAAGCAGCGTGGACTGCCACTATCATCTCTTATTATCTTCTGGGGTCATGCACAAACCACAGATACTACTAAAGAAAGCGGTGCAGTCACATGAGGAAAAGCCAAGCAAGAAGAGTATGAGGGTAACTTGCCTTGAACACTGCTCAAAATTCTTAAGATTGCAGCTCAAAGATTTTGTTCATGTTTCCTTGCTTTTGAATATTTTCTCTATTGTAGGGCTTGAATACAGAAATGTGGTCTGTCTTTTCTAGAAGGTTCAACAGACTACTATATGGACATCACACTTTTTTGTCTTGCAAATTTTATTTTACCAATGCGTTCCTACAGGAAAAGCAATTGTATCTCACCTCTGGCATGGCTGTACTTTAATAGTGACAAAGCGAATTCTTTAACAACTTGGAATTTTTTAGGGATCCTTTGATGTAACATACTTTACTGAAATCCAAGTTTATAAATTTTGCATAAAAGGCCTACATTATTTTACAGGAAGGGCTTTGTTTGTTTTGACTCGTTTAAACACCAGTTCAATAGTTTATAATTTCAGTCTATGCATACTGTCTCAAAGCACTGTTAGCAACACAGGCTACTTCATCCACCTCCTTGCTCCCCCAAACGCTACCCCTTCACTAAATGGAATATTCATTCTCATACCTGGGGCACACCTTTAACTAAATGGGTAGCCTTTCTTTCCATTTCAAATGAAGGACTGTTCTATGTAGTTCAGTGAATAAAATCAGATATTACATCTGCCTTTAGGGACAGGTGCTAATGCAGAGGGCATTGTTATAGCTGAAAGTGACCCAAAGTGTGTTCTCACAATCTTTAAAAGCTTGCAAAGTTTGCATCAATATTGATTTTGTACTTTTCTGAAATCTTCCACTGTTACCAACTTACCTAGTAAATGGCATGTCTTGTACATATAAGAGGTAACTCCAAAAAATGAGTGCAATGGGATTTAAGAAACTATGTTCAGCTTCTAATGGAGGGTATAGGGCTCAGATCCATGCGACTCACAGTTCACAGAAAATGAACGTTTTGATTTCATTCATGCAAGCTCAAACCTCCATTTGAAAAACAGTATTTAAAATTTATACCTAATTTCCATCCAGCCTTTTACTCACTCATTGAGACTGGGAACACTAAAAAAGAGTGCTGCTGTCATCTGGACTGATGGTATCAAAAGTAATTGATCCAACAGGCAGAACTGTAGCACTGCACCTGATTTTCTACTTGGAACAAAAAATAACTGACTGGTAGCTCCCCAAAACTCAGACTCCATGCAGTAAGCAAGGGTCAATCAAAGTCATTACTAGTGACACTTTAAGACAGCACTGTAACTAGAAGAATTAGGCCTATATTTGCCCCATACCTTAGACATTCATTTCTTCAACCTTACCCTTCCCTTTCTTCCAGCACAAGCAACCTTTCTGTAAACCATATCAGGAAACCAATCCAGTTTAAAACTAAATACTAAATGTATTTTTGTTGCATTAATTTTAATGCAGATCAGATCCACAGACCACTTCAAACGATACGATAACACAAAAAAAGCCTCGACAGGAACAAAAAACATCAGCAATAGGCAGGCAGAACTCCTGTGTTCAGCAGCAGCACTGGCTTTGAATTGTACCATGAAGTCACAGTTATGTAACAGTGTCACAAGTCTGCACTGCCACTGAGAAGGATAGGCCAGCCTTCCCGCATCTCTGGCTGTGTATTTTTGCCGCTTACTGGTACCGCTATTAGTACTTCTATGCTACACAGTTGAGTATGCCAAAGTAGCTCCCTACTTCCTCAAAAAAGCAACACCAAACCCCCTAAAAAAACCAGCCTTGAAATTAAAACTGGATCTAGCTCACTGCAAGGCTGCTGGAGCACTACTACCAGCACAAGGAGGCAGTGGGAACATGCGACTAGCCGTAGGCAGGACTGCCGCAGTCTAGATTTAGATTGGATTAAACTACTCTGTAGTCACACCCCGGATTGCCTGCTGCTGGAATAAATAACTGCTTCTTATGTTATCTGTCTCATATCCAGAACTCCTTGCAGTTAGAAAAACTGGCTCATTTTCCTGCTTCTCCTCCATAGGCATCAATATTTATCAGGGAATTTGCCAACTGTTCCTTGTCATTTTCCCTTCTCCTTGCATCCAATGAGGAGGAAAAAACTCCCTCCCAACAGCCCTAAAACCCCCTCCCCCCAAACCAACAAACCAAAAAACCCCAACCCAAATATCCCCACTATTTTAATCAGTTATGATTAGTTATGCTGTATCCAAATGACAACTGGAACATAATTCAGCTCAAAGCTGACAATCCTGATCTTCATCAACTTACATTCTGGATATTCATTAGATCCTAAAGACTTTCATAATCATTAACACCAATATGTAGTCTGCAGAGATGCAGCACTACAAAATGCTGCATTTATTCTAACAGGAACAGAATTAGAGGAAGAGATTAGTTCCAGAGGTTGTCCTGCAAGTGTGAATACCTGTGAGTGCTGTGCTGCTGGAGCTATGGCAATGAGAACTGGAATTTCATATCTGAGTAAAGACTTAAACACTGGACAACCACTGGGTACAGCTAATGTGTTAAGACAAACTTTTAAGTAAACGCACCAAATGAAACCTGCAGATTATCTGAAAATTTTTGCTTCAAATCAAAAACATTTTGCTGATACAGGTGGAAAAAAAAAGAAACAGTAATATGCATTTTCTTAGTAAAATGCCAAAAAAGCTCCAACACAAAGATTAGCAACATATTTCTGCTGCAATCCCAGCTCCACAGCTCACTTGAGTTTTCATACTAGTTTTCATATTGCCTCGAAAACCACCTTAAATTGTGAAAGAAAGGTTTTAGCTAATAACGTGTATATGCACATTAATTGGTAATCTACATTCCTACCTCTCATAGGTTCATGAGAGATGAGAACACAGGTGCCATCCAGCCCCAAGTACTTCTCTACATGTTTCTGCTTTCAAAACAGATTTTTCAATTGCAATATTTTGTAAATTACGCTGCCATCATCTTGGGAACTGGAAACCTGTTGAGGTAATCATTTGTGAGAGACAGAGAGCCCACTGAACTTTCTTTCTGTTTTGTTTTTTTTCCCTTATTTTTTCTGAGTAGACACAATTCCTGCTTTTCTCGACTGCGGGATGCGTCGTTAACACGGCAGGAGCCCCTGGCACAGCAGCGTTACAGCTGGGCAGCCCCTGTGCGCTCAGGGCTCGGGACGGTGATTCCCGCAGCGCTGGGGCTCGCTGCCTCCGCCGCGCTGCCGCTGCCCGCGNGGCGGCGCCCCCGCCGATCCCGTCCCTCGATTCCCCGCTCCCGGAGCGCCTCGGCACGCAAACGACGCGCCCCCGGCCCCGCTCCCGAGCCGGGGCGAGCGGCGCCGAGGGGGAAGCGGCACGCCCGGGAGCCGGGGGCGGAAGCGCGGCCCGGGAGCGCCCGGCCCGCACTCCGGCCCCGGGCCGAGCCCCGCCGCTCCCGGCACAGGGGAGGGCGAGGAGCGCGTCGTTTCCAAAGCGACTCAGACTTACGAGCGCCTCACGGAGCCCGCGGCCGCTCCCGGCACAGGGCGCTCGCTCCTGCCTGGGCGACTTAACCCAGGAACCAGAACCGACTTCCTGCCGTGCCTCTCCCCGCCCTGTGACGGGGTACTGCCCGCGCCGGCCTCGGGTCGGGTCGGGGCAGGGCAGGGCAGCGGCCGCCGGAGCCGCCGGGTTCGCTCAAGCATGGCACCTTCCTCGTCCGCCCCGCGCAAGGATGGGAGCCTGTCCGCTCGCCTCCCGCTGTCGGGCAGTGCCTCTTCTGTCTGGCTGCAGAAGACCCGTCAAGCAGCGGCTGTGCTGCTCGCGACTTCCACAGCCCTTTCCTGTCTTTCCATGACTTAGAGTGATTTGTAAATGACAGTAGCTACATTTGTAGTATGCTTTTCACGCTCAGGGTAGTTTCTGTCTGAAGGGTCTGTTCTAGGTTACCACAGTGGTATTTTCGCCCCTACATTTAGTTCACGCAGACAATGAATTTTATAGGTAAGAACATAGTGGAGACACACACTTTTAATTTTGCTACTGCTACAAGCCCTTGTCTATTTAGGTCACATGTGTAAGTACAACTTTTTCCCTGAAGGTGTGTGGGAGGATGGGAGCTGATGGGAGAACATGAGGCGTTTGTTACATACTTGCTCAGGATACCGTCACAGAGCCAGCAGCAGAGAAGCACTACAGATTCTGAATTCATCTCGGCCGTCTCTGAACCCCAGCGAACATATCCATGCAGCCAAGCTGTGGTGTTTCTTCTGCTAGGGCAGAGCTTTTCCCTTTGCCCACTCACAGATCAGAACTTGCATTCCAGCTATCACAACCTACCTACCCCGAGTGCCTGCCCTTGGAAGCCTGAGGACTGAGCTCAAACAGCCACAGAAAAAGTAGCCAGATGTTGCTCTCTGTGCTCCTTTGAAGGTTATTTCTATCATAATTTATCTTTCCTGCGAAGTCTTCAGCGACTCTTTTGGTCTCTTTTGGCCTGTACTAAAGCTAAAGAGATTTACAGGCAGACAGTTTAATGAGCCTATAAATATACTTCCTGTTTGGCCACTTTTAAGAACTTCAGGTGAGGTCCTAATGAACTATAAAGGTTCAGAGAGAGTTTGCTCTTTTTGCACGTTTCCAAGAAAAGGAGATTCAATTTCCTTTTTCAGAGACCGTGTTTGAGACATCCAAGTTAAGGTTTCATTCAACCAGGTCTTAAAAAATAAAATAGGGTATGGGCAAAAAAGGCTATTACTTCTCTTTTAATTCTACATGTTACATTTTTATTCAGTTTTGGCAAGTTGTTATGCACTAAAAATTATAAAAGATATCTCAGCTGAAATAAAACCTGCATTTCTTAAATTCAGATCAATACATGCAATATATTTTAACTGATGCTGTATTTGAAAAGGGATAATGTGCAGAAAAGTACAAGTAGGTTGTTGTCTGATGATAAGTATGCATTAACTAAGATTATGGCTACCTGAATTCAAATAGAGCCATAACATGTATACCACCTCTGAAACACTATCATTGCATGCTAGTTGTTTTGGAGGAAAAAATTGTTTATTACATTCTAAAAATGTACTTAATGTAAATTTTCTGTGAAGGTCTCAAACTCAGCAAAGCAAAACTGACAACCATCTACAAACATGACTTTTCAAATCTCATGCATTAATCTCTTAGTGCTTTATTGGTAATATTCTTTCACAGTAAAGCATGGGAAAAGCTGTTTTTTCTTCTATCTTCGTTATCTAGTGCCTTCTTTCTTTACATTTCCTCCCCCAATACAATAAGGTGTATTTTACAAGCTTTACAGTAACACATCTTAATATTCTTAGAGCCCTCCAACCTTTGAATAAATTAAATAGAAGAAAAGAAAAATATCCATGAAAATAGTAGAAAACCTCTGTTTAGTAGCTAACTTCATCTCTGACTTTGATCTTTTAGAGTGTTTTCTGCTTTACAGTCAATTACTTAATTACTTTTTGTCCTTTTCTTCCTCATCTTGCTTTCTTTATTTTTCTTCTTCCTCCTCTTCTGTCTCTGTATTCCCTTCCCCACAGCTATTCCAGGAACAACTTTCTGTATTTCTGTCCCACACCAATATTTCACATTTTTATGTCATTGTCATGGCAGGATTGCTTTCCTATATGCAGTCCTCACAAGATAGCTGGAAAGAAGCAGCATATATCAGTGTATTTAAAAAATATTTAGGATTTTAGGAATCTACTAATCTTAAAAAGAGTTGCAAACCACTTATCTAGGGTTTGGGAGTGGTGCTGAAGAGCTTCTTGATTTTACTATTTTATTTCACTTTATGTTCAGAGTCAGAAAAATTCTTACTTTGCTTATGCTTAGAAACTTAGAGTGGGTTTTTTTGTTGGTGTTAGGGGGTTTTGTTTGGTCTTTGTTTTTTTTTCCTTGGTGATTGGAAATTAGCAGGTTGATACTTTTTTCATAGTGAAAATTCAAGTTTGCGCTCAGTGGGTCAAGCAGCCTATTTAAATACTTACATCATCTGTATGCAGTTTGCTGTGTGACATTCTGAAATGGTATTTTAACAGGAATTTTTCTTAGTCTGTGCTGATGTGTTAACACTGTGCTTGTTGGTTACACTGCACTGAGGTCTTGGTTGGAACTTACTGCTTTCAGGGGAGGCTGGTGCTGGAGCAGCTGGCAAAAGGCTGTAGTTCATCAAGGGTTTCATCTGATTCCTTTGTGACTTTATAAGCTTAAAAATGCAAATTGGCTTCTACTAGAAAGAGGTTAAAATGTTTCTTGCAAGTTG
The DNA here is from genome assembly GCA_013398015.1 of Oreocharis arfaki. Lineage (NCBI taxonomy): Eukaryota > Metazoa > Chordata > Aves > Passeriformes > Paramythiidae > Oreocharis > Oreocharis arfaki. The sequence goes on along the minus strand of VZRR01003703.1, from coordinate 650,797 downwards.
TTAATGTAGCCATTCGTTCAGACACTAGGTGGCTCACGTCAAATGTTAAACCTTTTCCAGAACTTAGAGACTGTGGTCCTAAAGAAGTGAGCTGGGTGCTGAAAGAGTCTCTGCTACTGTGGGGTGTTCCGCCGTTCTTTTCATCTGTTGCTGCTTTAACAAATTAAAAAGCGTGTTTTGCTCTTGAATTGCCTTTTCTGGTCACAAAATGAGAACTGTGATTAATTTAGACCAAATGTTGTTCCTTAGTGTGAAAGAAGGTGAGGCTGATTATTTTTTTTCCCTAACATGAAGAGTAGTTAGTTGATGAGCCTGTATAAACCTTAGCATGTAATTTGCCTACAGATTGTAACAAACAAAGCCTGGGTTCCAGAAACTAAAGGATGTTTAATCAAAATGCAGACATATAGATTTGGAGCATCCTAAGCAACATAAAAGTAGTGTCTTACACTTTTTCTGTGTGTATGAATGCTGAAGTTGATAAGTGTAGTTTACTCATTGTCTTTACAAAGTGTAGGAACAAAAAGTTGGGATTTTCTTTTCTCATCTCTTTGGTAGCAGTATAGGAAATCTTTATGTTGCCTGGAGGAGTATCAACAGGATAATGAACTGTGGTTTTGTACTTCTTATGACTAATATTAGCTGGGAACTTCCACTGAGAAATACCCAACTGAAGAACTTCCTTAAATGCAACTGTGTGCAGACAGTCATTATCTGAAACAGAAACTTTAGCAGAAACAGCCTGCAAAGTGGTTTTGGACCCAGTGCTACATTCTTTATTTCCGTAAGTGATACCAATGATTTCTGGAGGTTCCTTCCCCTGGAGAAAGGTTACCCTGCATGAAAAGGGAGCAGTGCATGAACAGGCAACCCTGCATGCATGGCAACAGTTAACATACAGAGCAACTGTTGTACCAAATATAATACATACTTTTTAATATGTTGTGAAGAAAAAGCCTGTGATGATGACACCAAAAGAAAGTAGCAACAGCTTTGGAAAACAAATGCTATTCCTCTAAATAAAATATAACCTGTATTACATATAGAGGCAGTAAAAGATGGGGAGTGTAATACTTCTTTGAAAAGAATAGCCAATCCACTGATTCTTATTTAAGCTCCAAAGAAACTTAATTAAGCAGAACCTTGAGCTCTGTTTAAGTTTTATCATAATTGTGTCTCTCCCCACTTCCTCTTAAACCACTGTATAGTTGAAACTGAATTCTGCAGAACAATGTAGGGAAAACGCTTACCTTGAAAAATTTATGTTCTAGCATGAGTGCCTTTTTGCCACAGAAACAAGTATTCAGGAAATTTAACATATAATCATTAATTCCTTAGGTCTGTCAATGTGAAAAAGAGATGTTTTGATATCAACTACATTACATAGGCCTTCTCCTTTTGTCCCATGTTAAAATTCTTTGAATCTTAATAGCTAATCTATATAGAACTACATTATATTCAATGTCTAATTTAAGAAATCAGGATTGATATACAGAGCCTTTGCACTATTTAGTGTTTTTTGATCCCAAGCCCCTATTTACTCTATTCAGTGTGGAGTAAGAGTGGAAGAAGTCAAGGAAAATGCATTTGAAATGAAACATTTAATTTCTGGAGTCTTATGACCTCTTTTCCTTGTCTGCAAAAAGGGGAGCTATGTCATGCAGCTAGACCACAGATTCCACGGTATTGTTTTTGTTTCTGTAGTGTCATAGAATTCCAAAGGCTGGGGAGAAGGAGGAGACAGGTGTTGGTGCAAAGTCATTACGTTAATGGACCTGTGTTAGTGTACCTATGGAACTTATTGTCATAACTGTTCAGGATGTGAAAATTTTGATGTTCATGGGGAAATTGGACTAGTAAATATTTGAGAGATTCACTGAGGGAAACTAAAGAGACAGGCAGCATCAATCTCAGGAAGTTCTCTGACCTGAAAATAGCTGGCAGCTGGGAGAAGACTCTGAGGAAGTATTACATATGCTTGCCCTGTTCTTATTCTTCCCAGGGCATTGATTTCTAGCCACTGCTGAAGAGAAGATGGGTCTGAACCAATGTGGCATATGTTCTTATGTTAATGACTTCATGCTGATACAAATGTGTAGGAATTTCTCTACATTAAACAATCTCCTGTAAATGACAGGGTTCTGTAGAAGTGTAGAGAAAATTACTGTTGCAGAAGCTCCAAAAGATCTTGGAAAATCCATTCAGGACTATTTCTTACTATTTTGAGAACACCCATTTGAAGGATAGAACCTTTGGCCAAGTTTATTAAAGACAATCAGTTTTATCTGGTTTCTCAAAGACTCGGTGTATAATTTGACTATGTTTCTAGTTAAATTATGATGGCCAACATCAGCTACATAATATCATTCTAACTGCTCACAAAGCTTAACAGAAGGTATGTCTATGTAAATATACAGCAAGGTGACCTTCTTCTCCTGTGTAATCTCTTAACAAAACCACTAGTCCTCCTCAATTATTTTTGCAAGATGATAGAGCAGCTGAAACTATATCCATAATTTCCCTGACATTTGGAGCTGATATACATTCTCTCAACATTATTTGATTGTATGTTATGGTAGAATTTGAATATAAATAGTTCTGTTTATCTGCATAATGAAAAAAAATTGGAATTATTAATTTCTGTCATCTTCATTTTGTGATATAGTTGTTTTAACTCCTTGTTTTAATTTTAAAATCTTTTTATAAATGGAAAGGTGGTTTTGTGACTTAAAAACAGCACTTTTTCTTGGTTCTTACTCACAATCTTCCTATGACAGTTTGTGGGTCTAAGCTTGTCTGATTAGAGTGGCAAGACAAAATAAGATGCTCAGATGAGTGTTTCTGTAAATCTTAAAATGTACCATTGCAGTGAAGTTCTATAACTGAGTAAACAAAAGAAAAAAAATGGAACAGTCATTGAGCAGTCATGCTGCTCAAGTTTTAACTACAATTTCTTGATATCTGCATGCACCAATGATAAATCAGTGGTAAATCTTTCCCAACTTTAGGCAAAGAAAGATGGAAGCCATGTGCTGTCTAGCTCATCATGTGTTGACTCTGTGCTAGGTTGAATAAAGACTCATCATCTGTGAAGCTGAGAGGAGTTAATGATAATAAAAGTTCAGACCAGCTTCTTGCAAATGATATTTGTTCTTACCATGCAGTAAACAGGAATATATGTACAAAACGTAAAGGAAAAAAAGGGATTGTTCATTGTGCGTTGTCGGTTCTAATACAGAAATTACATCCCTGGTAATAACGCCAACTTTCTGGAAGAGCTGTCACACTTCAAGATTTATTCCCGGTGAAGTAGGGAGAGAAACACATGATCAATGGGTTTGGGCCTTTTTGCATAATTAGTGGCAAAACGTGTGTGCACACACACATGCACACACTCACTTCGTCTGGCACAGCTTCAGTCTTCTGATACACCAGCTGCTAAGACATTTTCCTATCTGTAGCTGCTTCCTCTGAGTGAAAACACACCTGCTCTTCTAGCATTGTATCCACTTATTGTTGGCTTTCTGGGAGCAAAAGATGTAGGAGAATTTTGGCTTGTAGCAGAGATCTGAATTAGAACGGGATAACTCAGAACAGTCTTATAAAAGCAATTATACTCTAAGTTGTACTTATTAAGTACCGGTTTATTTCAATACATACACATGAAGGGTCTAGGATGACATGTTCGAAGTGGCATGTTGCTCATATTATTTTCTGCCCTTGTATCATACTCTTATCTGAACAGGTTTTGGCCATTGCCGTAGTGTCATCACATACCTGCCAGTACTCTTAAATTGCACTGCAGTCAGCTTATTGTGTATTAAATCAAATGGGAGAATTCTACACAGAACTGAAAAATCATTTCCTGCAGCAGTGAGTTACAACTGCGTTTTAGATTGCAAAAGGATATCAGGCAAAAAGACCATTAAAGAAAGGCAACTCTTAATATGAGGGATAAACCCAGGAAAGATAAAATCATGGATGTCAGGTTAGTTGGGAGTAAAAAAATGAAGTACCAGGGGCCCTCCTTCCCTGGTGCATGGCCTTACCTTTGTGTCCATACTCTGAAGTACAGCCAAACTGACAGCTGTCTCTAAAACTTTCTTTTAAAAAAGATTTGACCTACGCTATGGCCTGGATCTTAAAGAAGTGTTCTCGAGTTTTTTCTCCAAATTCTTCAGAGGCAAGGGACAGATAAAGTATTGTTCTATCAGCCCCACCCCGACACACTTGTATCTTCCAACCTAACCCTTACTACTTTGTTGACAGAGTAGCTAAAGACAAGAATCAGAAAAGGAACTTAGGGTTATGGTATCAGTGGCTTCATGGAGGCTGCTACAGCCTCCGGTACATAATTCTGCTACACAGAATGTGGAGCTTGTTGAAAAGCAATGTTTTAAGTATAGCTGCTGTCTCCGGGTAATACTCTGTAGTTCTGATCCTTTCTAATCACATCTCTTGGAGATGAAAATTAGATTTTGCATGGACTATTTGGGACAGATCACGGAGACCGTATTTCTCTAGTCTCATGGCTACAACAATCTTTGTGTTCCAGTCTCCTTTTAACAATGCTTGCATGTTTTTTTGGCACAGTTGGCAGTAGGTCATTCCCACTTTTCTGCTTTTGACAATCGGTTTTACTGACTGATTTTCTACTTCACTGGTGCCTAGAACAGCCCTCTGAAGACACCATCCTTGCCAAAGGCAGCATCAGCTTTACCTAAACCATTTCTAACATATGTTTGCCTGTTTTGAAGATCTATATTGGTGATAAAGATTTCACAGCCTCCCAAGGGACCTTCTGTTCTTTCTTACAGATTTTTTTTCTGAATCTCTAATTATTCTTCAGTTGAGCCACATTTTCCACGAGGTACAGTGAACAAACTGGACAACATGATCCAGCTGACTTTCCACCATAGTTTTCAACAAATACATGCTGACTGTTTTATATCCTTAAAAAGGGACAAAAACTTAAGCTTTTAAGCAAACTCATTCAATTATTTTCTCCAGTGTTTTTCTCAGGAAGAAAGACAGAACAGTATGTAATTTCCTGATTTCTTCTGTTCTCTTCTCTTAAAGATAAACATGACATCTGTCCTTCTTCATTCCTTTAGAAGCTCATCTGTTCTCCACAAGTTCTCAAAGATCGTTGCTAATGACTCCAAAATGTCTTTATTCTGTTCTCTAAGTATTCTGAAAGGAATTTGTTCAAGCTCAGCTGGTTTGAAAATATTTTGTCTAAGTTATTATTCTGTCCTGTATTCTCTCTCTGAGGCTAGTTATTTTAGCCAGCTGATTGAGGCTGACCCTTCTAGTGAAGAAAAGCAAAAAAGGTATCAACTTTTTTGACATCATCTCTAATCATATTTTTTCTCCACTGAGTAGCAGATCTCCCTTTCCTTTGTCTTTGTCTTGCTACAAATATCTTACAGGAATAGATATTTTTTCTGCATTGCTATTTATCCTATTTTGACCTTTCAAATTCTGCCTTTTTTTTGCATTCTTTTACACTCCTCAGTAACTTTATTGAGCTTAATTTGCCTGGAAAAACCTTCTTATTGTTATTTAGCATGTTGGGATTTTTTGAAGTGTACTTCTTACTTTGCCCCTAGCATTAGGGTGGATTGTGTTATCGCCTCTTTCTCTAAAGGGGATGGAAAATCTCTTAAATTCCTTGATCTCTTAAATTCCTTGATGTATTTTTTTTTAAGGATCATGATTATATCCAAATACTAGATTTAGGACCTAAAATGTCTGTGTAGATGTAGTCCTGAGTGACTTGCCAGAAATTGCACTGCGCATTTATGTTAGAGACGGGTCTGAAGCATAGAAGTGTCTTGCTCACATCAGTGGCTTCTGATTCCTGCTTAATTTTTGATCTGATTAAAACAGGATTATTTGGTTACTATCTGATTTCTGTAGGTTTATTTTATGCTAGCAAATTTCCTTACTTACCAGTTCTTCTTTGCGTGCCCTTCATTGTCCTTGATTATTTCTACGTTGTATTGTGGGGAAAAAAAAAAAAGAACTAACGAAAGAAAAAAAGTTTCAGTATGTATTTTTCCCATCTGGTTAGTCCAGCACTCTTCTTAATTAGTAAAATGCCATCCTGTCAGATTCTCTCCTGCCAGGAAGTCATTCAGCTCCGAAATCACTTCTTCACCTCCATCATATATTTTAACATTTGATAAAGCAAAAGTCTAAGATATTGTATTCTTCCTTACAGCAGAAAAAGCAAAATCAACCACAGCAATGCTAATTAAGTGTAGTTTAGGATTAATTTGTATTTAAACAAGGCCTCATGGGATTTCAGAACATGTACTCAGACTGTCATAAAATATGTAACAGCACTTCTCAATTAATATTCATTCAGTTGGGAACAATGAAAAGCAGCAAAATAAGTACAACCTCTTCCTTACTCTTTCCCCAGAGTTTATGCAATGCCCATTCTGCTTTCCCAAGTCCAAAGGTCAGCTCCTTCGTAGTTTTGGGCAATACCAGACATGATTAAGAATCATTTTATTCCTTTTCTTGAGTATTAAATCTCTTTTTCCACTATAAAGCCATTTATAGACAATGTATTGTGTGTTAACTCATAGCCCAAATGTTTGACTACAGCGGTTTTGTTGCAAAGTTGTAATTATTGTGTTTCTTTTCCATTGTGTCAAGAGAAAAGCCAGCCATTTTAAAATTAATGTATGGTTTAATTATTTTATTTTAAAAATTAGTGTTATATCAATAAAATTATTGTCATGCCTATTTAAATCAGTCAATACCATCATTGATTGACTATAGATAATAAGGTAAATAAATGTTAAAATTTGTGTTCTTTTGGTAAGAAAAAAGCACAGTCTCAAGGAGAAGCCTAAACTATGTCTATATTCAGAATAACTAAGCATATGACTAAACATATTTGAATAGTTTGTAAGCAATTAGGAAACAGGAAAAAACCACAAAGTTACATACCTTCATGTACAATTTTCAGTGGAATTTGCTGTAGAGTAATTAAATAGGAGAAAATTATGCATATTCATATAAGTTTAAAATATACTATAATATTTTTCTATATTTGTTACTTTTTTGGTAACTGCTATAGAATATATAATCTGTTTCTTTCAATTTCTGTCAGAATTTTTCCTTTTACATGGAAGTAATCTGAAAATAACTATTACTGGTAATTATGCCAACTGGGTATTTTTCCCAAAATATTTCTTCTGTATTCTGACTCCACTGTGGTGGGGGCTTTCCTGTATTTTCTGGACAGCTGACAGGTGTGTTCAGGTGAGCTTTAAATAAAATGGAGCAGAAGTAGGACGGGTGAAGTAAACTACGTAGAGAATCTTCTGTGCATAGAACTCACTTCCCTAGGCATCCATTCCTAGTTGCTGTTGGGATCTCTGAATCAATTAGGAACTTCTACTATGCAGGAACTTCTACTTTTGTGGAAGAAAGCAAGGGACAATGAGATGATTGTCACAAAACCATGAAAGGTAATCAGTTCTGTAGATGTGACTGTTCCAAGGTGTGAGAAAGCTGGGTAAGGTCATTGTATAGACATACCAGGTTTTAGGTCTTACCACTAGTATCCTAGCAGAGAATGAACAATTACGGTTTTTGTTCTATAGCGAAGCTTGTGAAAATTGGTATTAATTGAATGATACAAATTCTCTTTGAGTAAAGGCCATATCCATAGTGTGGAGCCAGGCTAAAATGTTATACAAATGAAATATAAAATGTAATGCTAGTTCAACATAATTCTTATTTATGCTTCAACCTCAGCTAAAGAAGCTGAAGACACCCAGGCACCGCTTTAGTAAATAAGCGAAGCTTTCTTCTTGTTTCCAGCAACATAGCCATAAAAGATGTCATCGTTTCAGCCAGTAGGCAGAAACTCAGTGAATATTCCTTGGTTCCCTGAAGCTCTCCCTAGCATGCTTACACTCTTTTCTCATACTGGATTCACTCCAAAAAATAAGTATATCAAAGCCAGTATTTTAGAACATGGAAACAACACCCCTCTCAACTGGTCTTTATTAATCACTGTCTCTTTGGACAGCATTTTGTTTCCCTAAGTGTTTGTCAGATTTGTGCCCCAGGCATGCATACTTGAGAAATAGATTTTTATTTGGGCATTAAATAACATAATACATCTCATCAGTAATAAGCTGCTTTTTCTGACAGAACATGAGACTTATTAAACATGACTGTTGGGTTCATTCTGTGTCTAAACAGGACCTTGCTGCAAATCCCAATCTACTTGAGCAGACATGCAGTAAAATGCCATGGGTAATACCTCATCATAATATTAGGAATAATGATAATAAACAGTGATGATGAATCTCTTGGCCACTTTTATATTAAAAGAAATGAGAGGATAATATCTCACTACAGGAAAAACAGCAGTTGACGAGAGGTTAATGTGGATATATAGTACAATGAAAAAGGTTAGTTATGGGGAGATGTCAGACAGCAGTTATTTCACCTATAATAGTAGTATTTTGTTACATTACAAATACAGCTTTCACTCCTATTCCTACCTTTGGTGACCAATTAATATGCAAAGCATCTTAGGAAGGGTACTCTATATTGGGAATTTTTTGCCAACAAAGCTGGGCTCTGCTAGGTAAAGCTTCCTTTCTTTCAGCATGCATTGATATTTCAAAATATTGATATTTTCCCGTAGAATCACTTCCATTCCTTCTGCATCTTCCTGTCTTCATCCTCTTCCGCTTCTGCATGTCTGTTCCTCAGTTTTTGCTCTGCCTTTGCCCAAACCCCACCAACTGTCTCTAACTCAGCCGCTCCTTCCTGTTCTGCTTCTTGTACCTCAGACACCTCGTAGCCTTTGGATGGTGTAGCCGCTGCAACTTCTCCTGGTTAAATACTTTGTCACAATGGATTCATATGTTTCTAGCCTATGTATTCTGCCCCATGGACTGGCAGCATTAAGAAGCTTCCCCAGTGCTTGAGATGAGGAAACAAGATTTTCTTCTTTCTTTGCCTTAATACTTTAGTAGAAAAAGACATGAAGTGGAAAAGTAGTGGAAAAAGTAATATGGAAAACAGGAATTTATCTGTGCTTAAAGAGGTGATCAAAGAGGAAGAAAAATAATGAGATGAAGAAAACTTTCTTGTAGCAAGGGATTCATAGGTACTGATTGATATAAATGTGGCAGATCTACCTCAATGACAAATCTGATTTTTCACCCAGCAACCTGAAGGAGCCGTGATTGTTGTCAGCTTTAAGCTCTTTCCAAAGAGTGGCTGCAGTTGTAAAAAGACAAATTCTGTTTACCAAGATGCTGGTTTGCTCTTGACTATAAAAATAACAAAGGACACTGGATTGTGGAAAAGAAAAGAGAATATGTTGAAGCAGATTCCAAAAGTGATAGAAAGTAAAGAGAGGACTTCTTGGGTTCTGGCCTGCATAGGGCTCATTTCCTCTCTGGCCATCTTTGTCTTTTCCCTGTAGTGCAAATTTTTCACAGTCCTATCTCATTACCTTCACAACATCTAGTGTAATGTTCAGACTGAATCTTTAAATCTACTCATCATTCAGAATATACTAGACGGGGGGTTGAACCAAATTGTTGTTCTTGTTTAAATCTGTAAGTTTTAAAAATAAATTGATTTCAAAGCAAACATCTATTTACAATTTTTTGATGTTTGAGAGCCCTACAAATGTTGGCCTGGCAGCAAGGGTAATGAATACACTATTATTATGTTACCAAATCTATTTATTTTACCAAATTTAATTATATTAGCAGATTTCTTTATCTTCCTTATCTCCACCCCTATTTCATTTTGACATCTGACTGTGTTTAGCAGTAGGGTAGTGTTAAAAATAACCCAAACCAACAGATTGGCTAAGGTTGATTAAAGGGCTTCTGAGAAAAGAAGGACTGACTTGAAGTTTGGGAGGGGGGGAATTCATTTAGAAAGATGGCATTTACCTTAATCTTATTCATTTGTTCTTGGATATTTCCTCTGTGCTTCAGGTCCCATTTCCCTATTATTTTTAACTCCGTTCTTGATAATCTTTGAAGATGAGCATGCATGCGTTGCTAGTAAGCATATCTCAGCTTATGTCTACATGAATAATACAAAGGATATAAATAGGCTGCTGGAAAATACAAAAGCACTAAAAGATTTGAAATGCTGTTAAATAGAAAAGGCGAGTTTGGAAATTACTAAAAGTGCTGTCCTGTTATGACCTTAATTTTCATATTTTTTGGGTGTGTATCATAAAACAGCATGATTAATTAAATGCCTAGTTTGGCATTTGGGTTCATCATATGTTTTTGAATGTCAAAACAGTAGACATACTACCTCAAAGGTTTTTTCTTTTAATATGCTTTTAACATAATATTACATATGGTGCTTCTTGATTACTCACAAAATTCCAGGTTTGTAGTTTTCCTAATAATTGTCTTAAATAATGGATTTCAAGACTCTGTATTGGGCCACTGAGAAAGTGGTGAACTTCTAGATGAAACCCAGAGTTATTAAAGTGTAAGGAATAATACAGAGTACTTAAGTTTTATCTGTGGAAGGCATTCTCAGATTAATCAGATTTTGCATCAATACAGTCTTGTAACTTGGATTGTCTCTTGGTCATTCATGATGTCACATAATTGCCATGCACATTCTCATAATTTCCTCTTGGCAACTCAAGCACAACAAGAGTGTACAGTAGGCATGTGCATGGACAGGCTATCAAGAAAGAGTATGGAAACATTGCTTGGGCATGCCAGGATGGAATTAGGAAGACCAGAGCTAGAGCTAGAGCTGAAAGTGAAAGGAATGTGGGCAGCAAAAAAGCTGAACAAACTTGTGTGGGTACACTGGCAGCAGATGGAAGACCTCAGAAAATGGTTCCCCTTGATGAACAGGGCAGGCAGTCTAATACTGGGGATGAAGGCTGACACCAGTGATGTCTTTGTTTCTGTTGTCATTGGCAAAGTCTGCTCCCAGGCCTCACAGGTCTCTGTTCCCACCAGCAAAGTTCATGGGAGGAAGTTACTGTCTGCAACAGACAACTGAATCAGAACCAGCTTGAGGAACTGGGCATGTGTTAAGTCCATAGGGTTTATCTGGTGTTGCTGAGGGAGTTTGTTGGTTTTCCTCAGTGTAAGACATCTCTAAAGAATCTTTTGAAAAGTCGTGATTGTTAGGGAAGTTTCCTGCTGACTAGCAAAAAGACAAATATTATGCCCATCTTCTGAAAAGGCAAAGAGGAGAACTGGGTGAACTACAGATCCATATTGCTACCCAAAGTACAGGAATGAGGTATTTACAAACATGTAGTTTCTAAAAAGATAGGAAGGTGTGATCTAGACAATAAGTTTTCATAAGTATTTCTTATTGCATTTTCATGAACAGGTTTGGGCTCTTGACTTTCTTCCTGTCATGCTTCTTCCTGCAAAAATTTCTTTGAAAATATTTCCACATGACAGCTGGCTTCCACACTGTGTCTTTTACGCAGAATATTGATGGCCAAGGACTACAAACTAAATACTATTAGGTGGGCATCAGTTTGGATATAACTTGCCCTTGGAAGCATGGATTCAACTCTTGACATTGTTCAGTAAACCACTTGGCTGGTCTAAAAGAAAGTTGATTTAATTTTGGGATTTGGCCTAATACTAACAAAGCAGAGCTAGCAAGGAGAGAGAGTAGGTTCTATTTTGGTTTTAAATGCGTTACATTTTACCTTCTGATTAAGAGATGACTGACCCTGGTCTACTTTGTCTCCTTTTCTGCATTCCTCTTGTTCAGCAGTCACAGATGGATAGAGCAGTACCTGCAACCTCAGTTTATCTTTCCTTCCTTTTGGCAACAATGTATGTGATTTTTCATCAGAGCTAAGACAGCCTTGGGCTTGCTCAGGTGCTTATGCTGAGTTTCTTATTACTGAGCTTGATAATGTCTGAAATTAAAATTTTCTTTAAAAATCTTTGAACTGGTATTCTGAATTTCTCAAAACCAGCTACTTCTTACCAAAAGGCTTTATTATTGCTCCCTGACCCAAGCCACCAGCCAGTGTTTTGAGACCTTGTATGATTGGTTGTTAAATGAAGTTAATTAATGGTTGAGAGTGTTTTGGGGTTCTTTGTTTTGTTTTCTGGTCAGGTAATACAAAGTCTTTTTCAGTTCATACTTTATGAATAAACATCTACAGACAGTTTGCTAACAGTTTCTCTGTCTGACTTCCCAGTTACTCCTGCTCCCCGAGGCAGCTGCTTTGACTCCCTTCTAAGGTCTGGCACATGACTGTCTCATGCTTTGCTGACTCTTTTCTTTGCCCTTTTAAAAATTTGCAGCCACTCCAAAGAGGATCCTTGGCTTGGAGCATCAGTGTTTATCGGATCTGTGTACACTGTAGTGCCATTTGTTTCTGTGATAGTTTCTAGCTGTCTCATTAAACTGTTTCTTCCAATTAGGATAACCAAGAATTACCTGACTCTAATTAGATTTTTGTTTGCTTGCAGATCAAACACAGACTTGATGGCTTTATGGTTTTCAGTATAAATATATACTAAACATTTCTAGTGTATGAAGTGTGCATTGATTCCACTTCCTCACAACTAACATGGAAGTTGTCTATTTCTCTTCACTTCTTCTGGTTTCTTTTTTTTTTCTACTCTTTTACTTAATATACAACAGCAGGTGGGTATAATCCATGTTTTATACCATACTCAGTCTTGATGCTTCCTACATTTTCTGCTCTCTTTGCCTATACCAAGTGTACCAGTATCAATGATGATAACTTCTTTACCTGGGCACACTTTGAAAGGAAGCTCTATGGTTTATTCACAAGGGAATGAAAACATTCTGAACATTATGTTCACTATTTGCCATTGACTTCCTGACCTGCTCAAAAATAGATAATTTTTACCAAGTTCCTCCATCATTGTTATCATCTGACCTTTACTTTTGGTACTAGCAGGCAAATCAGTAAATCAGGCTTTGTGATTTGCTCAGGCCTTTTTTCCCTGCACCCATGAAGACTACTCAAACGACTCCATCAACACAGTGCTGTAAATCAGTGTCCAAGCAAGAATGATTGACTTCACAAGATATCTGATGAAGCTATACATTTATTGTGTGATAAGTTTACCTGCTATGTGCAATCTCTTGGTGGCTTAAGCTGCTTTTGAAAACATTTTGTTTACACTCATCAAGCTCAGTTTCATCTATTAAATATTATTTATTCTGTAGAGAATCCTACATATCAGTTTATAATTTCTCTTCAGTACAGCAACTAATCTTATCAATTTATATGTTGACACTTACAGAACTTTTTTGTTATTTGCGAATACCTTTCTATGCACATTACAGGGTGGTGGCTTCAGTGGGAAGTCAGGTTTGTGCTGAAAGGAACTTCTGCAGGAGGAGGTGTGATAGCAAGAAAACCTTTAATCCAAACATATTTGCACAAAGATAATCATTAGTACAGAAAATTTCTATTATAAACCATGGATTTTGTAAGAAGCTAACCTATATCTTCACAAATGGCATGTCTTTAAGTACCTTTACTTCTGTATTTCAAATGAGAAAGAGAAACTAACATCTTGAATGCATAAAACAAACCCTGAACCACAAACAAACAATCAAACAACAACAACAAAAAACCCCAATATCCAGAAAGAGCAAAAAGAACTGAAGTCCCGTAAGATACAATAAAGAAAATAATCTGTGTCTGACAAAAGGAGTGAAGAGAAAAAATCATACATGGTTTGGTGATGCCCTGGGTGAAAATCAAGTTTCATACGGTAAGGGTCCTTTTTTTCCCGATGATGTGTTCAGGTCAGGCCAAAATACCTACATTGCTTGGCATTTTACTTGGTATAAAAAAATGCTACAGGATCTCCCCCCATTTCTCCCATAGCACACTGACTAGATTAGTCCAAATTCCTTTACTCAAGCCTGGTAGCTCTGGCATATGGGCTGCCAGCTGCCCATAAAACCGTGGTTATCTTCACTTTACAACAGGAAGAAAGCCTTTTTAGTGAAACATTATATATATTTTTTTATCAGCATGCCTGTTTTTATTTGAGTTTCTCTCCTCTCAACACATTTAGGTGAGTTTTGAGTTGTTCTGAACTAAACAAAACAGGAATGTCTTTACAGCAATATGCAGCTTGAAATGTCATGTTCTGACCTACGAGAGAGAGAGAGGAGGAGAGCACCATACCTATCCCATAGCTTTCATCTCAGGCAAACAGGGATGCTTCTCGAACACTGAGTGGGGAGGGGTAAATTCAGGAAGAGCTATCTGACCAGAAGTGTAAGCAGAAGGTGAAGAATATTGGTTATTGCTGTTATTTGCACAATTTTTTAAAGCCATGTAACCAGGAGAGATTTACAATTCCAGCTTTTTTTTCTGTGTTATTTCTGGCTAATGTGATTCTTCTCTGTCTTCTTCAGTGATGACCATCCACAGAGTCACTTAGAAGCCTATTACCATTTCTGGAGTATACCAGACACAATGAATAATTCTAATACATTTTCAGTCTTCCAGAACTGCAGAAATCTGTCACTACAGATATAAAACTGTAAAGCTCTGTGCTCTTTGGTACTGTGATGCTTATTTGTGCTACCGGATATAAAACTTCTAGTTACATTTCCTGTTCAGAGACTGTTTAAAGTTTCAGAATGGCAGACAGGTGGTTTTTTAGCCTTATAATGAGAAGTAAAAAGCAGCAGTACAACACTCACTAACAGGTTTCTGTATTTTTTTACTGAAATAGCAACTATTGAAATGTCAATATCTATTCATTGGATTTGTTCATCTGCATCTCCACAGGCCATGGATGTCCTTGGCCTCTTTTCTTTTTCAATCAGATGGCAGTCACAACTGCTTTTTCACATGTTCTGCATAAATAAATTTTAAACAGATTTTAAATGGATCTCATGTGCAGTGTGATCATTTAAAACATTTATATCAAAAACATTTCCCCCCCCCATATTTTAGGCAGATAGAAATAAAACATTTTTCCTTAGCAAATACATTATTATACTTTTTTTTTCTGTAATTCTGTGAGATAGATTTTGCAGGAGATTATTCTCTGGATATCAGATCTTTAGAGATACATGGGCTGGAAATTAAGAACAGAACTGATAGAGTCAACTCTCAGGTTCCTATTTTCTCCTCTAGGGGCAGGAATATTGATGAAGCAGACCTAGCCAAACAGATGAGATATGATGAAGAGAAAAGATGCACCTCTGTAGCATTATACTTACAATCACAGAGTTGTTTAGGTTAGAAGAGATCTCTGAAGATCATTTAGCCCAGCCTCATGCTCAAAACAGAGTCAACTTCAAAGTTAGATGGTTTATGAGGAACTCACCCATCTAAGTTCTAAAAATCTCAAAAATGTGGCAATTCCACAACTTCTCCGAGCAGCCTGGTCCAGTGCTACATTGTTTTTCCAAATGTCCTTGCTAATACAGTCTTTGTCACCACATATGCACAGCTGCTGACTCGTGTTCCACTCACACAGCAGGATCCCAGATCCTTTTCTGCAGAGATGTTGTTGTTGTCCTTTTCTCCCCTCCACTCTCAGCTTCTTCCTTCCTTTCCCAATAACATTTCAGTCATTTGTTTGGTTGTTGTTGTTTTGTTTTGGTAAGGTCTATGGGTTGTGTAAATATAAACTTATCCTGTATGTCCTTTCTTTGCTATAAAACTTCATTTTCAGCCTTTGGGGCTGTGAAGCAGTACAAGGCCTATGCATTTAGTTTTCCCTTGCTGAATCCTCCAAAAGCTGCTGTCTGAAAGAGCTCAGCCACTTCCCTGAAGATTAAATGGAAGCCCTCATGTCCTCATAAAGAAATCCAGAGAAGTTCTGCAGGTGTAAAATATTTTTTTGATTTGAGATGTAAGAACTACTTAAATAGATTCCAGAAATAGTCCTTGGTCTCATCTTTCACAATTCACCATGCATGTATTTTGTATATGTAGTTTCTAGAAGTGTTTAGGAGATTAATCTCAGAAACTACACAGGAAATACGTGCAGCATACCAATAAAATCTTGAAAACGGATTTACTTTTGCATTGTATAATGTGGATAGTGAAAACATTATAGGAATAAGAGTTTCATGTTGCAGTAGCAGCAAAGGAGCAGAAAGGCTATTGAACTAATTGTATAATAAGTTATTAAAAGAACTGCTATGGTGACAGATGGAAATAAACACTGCTGCATGAATAATAATCATGTTTTTCCCTACCCAGAGATCAACTCTAGACATTCTGTCTGAATTAATTTTCCTTTAAATTAAGAGAGAAAAAATAAACAGAAAACAAAAGAATTAAGTCCCTACATATGTCTCCTCTGTAATGCACTTTCTGTAATGCACTGTAATACAATTTTCCCTCCAAAATGGAGGCTATCCTTGTGTACCAGACATTTAGAAATGTATGTGCATAAGACATGAAAAGCAGTGAGAAATAGCTCATTACATCAAAAAGAATTCAAACAGTAATTGCAGCTAAAAATCCCTCCAAAAACAACCCAAACAAATAATAACCACAAAAGTTGTCACAAAAAAAGTAGTGTCAATCGCAATAAATTAATTACAAGAAACAGATGTACATTCTGCATAGAGATTATGGAAGTAGAAGTCATGTACTGATACCTTTATGTGTACTAGAACTCCCCCTTTCTCTGCATAAATAAATTGCTCTTTGTTATTGTCTTCCTGTCTTCACATTTTATTCAAATCAAAGTAAAATTTTCAGGACAGTCAGTAATGTTTTCAGTGTATTTGTGGAGTACGTGAGCTCTCAAAGTCTGAGACCTCTGGTGTACTGTCATAACAGAGATAAGAACTGAAGCAGTAATCATGTAACAAAGCAGGGAGGTAATTTTGTAACTTTTATATAAGTGTAATTCACATTGGTTTTGAGATAAATTTTTCCAAAAAGTTACGAATACAGGATTAGGTGGGTGGTACTTCAAATCTCTGTGTCAGCTCTGTTTTCCAGCAGCCAAGGTTTATATGTTGCCTGTTTCCAAGTAGGAACCCTTTTATCTTCCATTTTGTAGAGCACTAAGCATATTCTTTGGCCTTAATAAATAATGAGTTCTAAAATAGAAGTATCCCTCAAACCCTGGCTTTCAGACCCATGCACTGATCTTGTTTGTATTGCTAGATGGTTCAACTCTGACTTGTTTTGTTATGTTTTTAAGCATGTGGGGTTAAACACTTGAAACTATTTTAGTTTCTGAATCTCACAAAGCTAGTCCTGTTGCAAAACCCAGGTATTTTAAGTACACAGGGTTCTGAAACAATTCTATGTCTTTGCTAAGCAACTGGCACAATTTTCCTGAAGTGTAGTATGCGGCAGACATACTTGTAAACATGCCTTAAGATGCACTTTTTATTTCTAAATTTTGAACCAAGCTGCAATTCCATATACATTTATTATCTGTATATAATAGTCATTACTATGGCATTCATATTTTAAGATTACCCATGGAAGTACCAGCTATTTGAATTTGCTCTGAAAATTTTGTTGAAAGTCTGCTTTACATTCAGCTGTAGGTGTGTACTTGGACAAGTTCGAGTTGAGCAAAAGAGTTTTCTGAAAGCACAACAAACATGGATGTTTCCCCCATCAGTCTGTCACAGGGTAAAGATTGCCGTGGGCTCCGCTTTCAGTGCCACTGTAGCAAGTGACTGAGGGTCTTTCAGAGATATGGCTGAAGAACAGTCATGTATCAGAAATCAAAGTGAGGTTACCTCTGGATTAAAAGAGAGCTGAATCCAGTATGTGTAGGCGGCTCTCAGGTGAGATTTAGCACTGTGTTGAACGCCATCAGGGACCAGGGCACTAAACTGTGAGAATTAGGTGCTGAATAAATATCAGTTGTGTACTCATCTTGCCCAAGTCTTGCTCTTTAATGCAAGTTTTGTTCAGAAGGCAGCAGGGAGTTCTTGCAGTGCCTTTGTTCATTGCAAGGTTCAAATGCCATGTTTATTACTTGGTAGCTCATACTTCAGTGAGATTTTCATAAGAAAAAAACAGTCTGTCTTTAAGAAGATTCAATTAGGTAGCCCGAGAGAATTTTGTGGGTACTTTTTATAGCTATTTAGACATGTTAAATATGTAATGTTGAGAAACCAAGAGCTTAAATAGTCATCCTGTCACCACAGGCTATAAAAAAATCTCTTTTTTTTAATAGGAAAAATCTTCATTGCCATCTAGCACCAGGATAAACTTTTCATGTGACCCTGTAAAAACTATTTTTTCCTCCTGATCCTCCCTTTCTCCTGCTTTTCCTTTGGCTAATTCTTCATGCTTAAGCTCTTGATTAAATTTAGATAGATTATTCTTCAGTACCAAATAATTCACTCTGAACTGCAATGTTCTATTTACAGCACATACAAATGATGAATAATAGCATCATCTCTCAATGAACAACAGACTTCTAGTTTGTATACACAGTGCAAATCAGTTTTTATCTAAATTTTATATTAATATCAAAGGGAAGAAATAGACTTAGAGATCTACTTTACAAAGTAAGTAGAGAAATCTCCTGCCCCTGCAATAGCTCTAGAACAGTGAATATTCTGGTTTGGCTTCAGCTACTGTGAGCAAACCCTTGACTATCGCTTTGAGTGGTGGGAGACCAGTATACTTCAGGAGAGCTTGTACACCTCATCTCCTCCTTTGGAAAATCCCAAATGATATGGGATTATGTTTTGATCCCTTCAAAACGTAATTTAGGAAACATATCTATTTTAAAGGTAGTTCTGATGATCATCAGACACGTAGAAGCTCGAGAGAAGGTTGAACTGTAAGCAATTAATCAATTTGTTAGGATTATTTTGTTCATTTTATTTTATGTGTCTGTGAGTGTAAACTCACAGGAGAGAGAGAAACCCAGCAGAGAAGAGCAGCTTGGTGACCACCATGGTTTCTATTAAAAAATCGTAGTCCCTTGACATCCTGTAGACATATTTGACACCCACCCGTTTTAGGATTATCCTACATTTAGCACTGCTACTTTCTGCAATTCCTTTAGCCTCCCATTGCTATTTTCTGCACAATACAAAATTGTGTATCTGTAAAGGCGCCGTGACTTGAATGATCCATTTGCAATTAGAGTAGAACTATAATGCATTTTCTCCACCTCCCACATGCCTATTTTTACCACTTTTCTTGTTCTGACTCACAGAAGATGTGAAGGGAAGTGCTGAGGCCTTGCCTAACATTCAGTGTCCCAGGAAACCACTGCCCTCCCACTCAGTTTGCCTCTGCACAGGCGGTACTGTGTGAGCAAGCTGCTGCCATCGCGTGCTGAGCACAGAGGATCCAGCTCCAAAGAGCAATATTGAGTCCTCAGCACTCGGTATATTGCCACTGATTCAGATGTTTATGCTGATATATTGTATCTATTAGGTAGCTCAATTCTCGGAGAGCTCTATGAACTGCAAGTTGGGGGAAACTGTTCTTACTGTATGCAGATCTCCCGATGGCAATCACAATAGCTGGGACACTGGGACTCGTTCGGAAAGGAAAATAATGAAGAATGGGACAACACACTTTGTAAGTGCCAAAGGAGAAAGGTTGTCTAAAAATCTGTTTATCTTTACATTTGAGGTGTTTCTGTCCCCCACTGTGTTAGAAGTTTAGATATTCAGAGTTCCTAAATGTCAAAATTCCTCAAAGAAACCTTTCTTTCTCCCACTCCTTACCCCTCCCAAGAGCTTACACTCTATTTCTGTGTTTTACTCTACAAACACTGTAAAAAAGAAGCAGTCCTGTAGATCAGGGACCTATGTGCAGGTCTCCCTTCTCCAAGTGAAATGCTCTTGTCCCTAGTCTCAAGTCAGGTTCTTGCTTACAGGTTTCTTTTCTGGCATCTAGAAACTTGTAGTCAGCAGGATCATATCTGTGCTCAAACCTCACAGCGAGTCATCGGAAATGAAATTGATCTGAAGAAAAGCTCCCAGAGAGAAAGACTCACTGTATTGCTTCATTTCTGATTTCCCTTCAGTCCTGATCCCGGAATCTGAGCTCTGGCTTTCTAATCTTTGACTCGAATCATCCTGCCAAGATCAGTTTCATTTGTGCCTGCTCTTCATCTTGGAGTCTTCTGGTTGATTTAACTGACCTTTGCATATCTTTCTGCTTTTTCCATTTGGATCAATGAATGTGGACACTCTAGTGCCCAAACTGGGCTTTATATTTGTCCTTAACAATTCCTGGCTTTGAGCTGTTTTGTGTGGTTTGCATCTGCACATCAAATCCAGCCCAGGCCTAGCCATGGATGTATTCCCAGAGTCCCCAGTCCGTAACAGCTGAGCACACAGGCTTTATAGTGCTGGAGTCTGTAGACATGAGCAAAAAAGTCTTTTGAATCCCCATACCAAGACAGCAAAGGTATATGTTCAGGTAAATATTTTTACGAAATTCTTATTGAGTGTTACAAATCAATAAGTCACTCTTATCAAGCCAATATATAGTCACATTACAATCATCTCAGGCAACTTGAAAAGTGTGTGAAAAAATATTAACCATTTCAAGCTATTAACACTTTTGAAGACCAACTTTGTGGAAATGGGGTGAACTATATCCAAAAACTGCTATTTCTTTAATGTATGCAAATAAATACAAAATACAAAACCAAGTACATAAGAATGCCCTGTGTTAGAGGATGTTATTGATCAGCTAAGTTATATTATAATCTGAAAAATTTTTGATAAAAATAATTGCATTTTTGCATTTGCTAATGTTGCATAAATCGTGAACTTCAGTATATTTTTCCTAATCTTTTCTTCATTTTACAATTAAATCTCTTTGGTGTAATGTCCAGTTTCTGTACTTACAGAGCATAAAATGTACCAAGTATGCAATGTTTGTATCTCACTGAATGACGAATACTAACACCCACATTAAGCTGCAAATCTATTCTGCTACTTGACAAAGTAAACCAGGATCACTGTGTCCCAACAGTTTCTGCTGAAAACTGGAAAAGTCCAGTTTTTTGAAAGTGAAGTTTGTAAACTGTGTTTATTTTTTGGCAGAAGAGAATAATATCCTGGAAATAGCTGGTGCAGTAGAAGTGTGTGTGAAGTTATATGGGCAGATTTTGAAATATAGGGTCCGGTGTTTGGCACTATTTAAATACGTCTCAATCTAAATATCAATTTGTTTCATTTAGAAATCATCTATATCTGTGATTTTGCAATGATTCTGGCATCATGGCTTTTTACGATGACCAGGCTACCATCCCCACAAAATGACTATTTATGTCGTAAGTCAGTGCAACTGGCCTGAGATAAGCACACTTTTTTTGTGTTTAGTGCAGTCATATTCCTCTTACGATGTTTTTGGTTCAGATATAACACCAACTGTAATTTTGAATATTAGGGAGAAAATATTGGATAAAAAATTGAATGAAAAAAGAAGCAACAGCTGGAATAAGTGGGAGAATTGTGAACTGGAGGAGAAAATTTAATGAGATTAGCAGAAAAGGAAAGCTGAGAGTAGGAGATGGGGTGTGAAGTGATCCACAGAAAAATTGTACACCCAATATTGTGTTTCTTAATGGATACAATGTTCTGTCAAAATTTTTAGTCACAAATCACAGGATTTTCTTCTTTGAGTTCACATGAGGGGTGAAGGTAACACTGATTCTTTTCCTGGTTTGTTTTTCATATGTATTGCTCAAACTCAGTATAAACTGTTGAAGAGAAGTTCAGAGCTTACTTATATTAAAGTAAATAAAATTTAATATAAATTTTAATATAACTGTCCTATTATGGTTATTGGTATCAATGGTTCCTTGAAATTTTTGAGATTGATGAAGCTCAAGTAAACTTTTCTTCTCTGGCATTTCAGAGAAGTTGGACCAAAATGCTGTTCCAACTTATGAGATTTAAATCCTAATTATTAGTGGATGTGTAATTTGTATAAATTACAATATGCACAATAACATTTAAATATTTAAAATATTATAATTTGCTTATATCTGTCAGGACTTCATGTCCCATGTGCTACCCTTTTGAATAAATGATATTTGTCCTTCATGTTTTCTCTTTGACATATGCAAATATAAAAAAAAAAGAAAAAAGTAAAAGAATGAGCAGTTTAAAATGGAGATTATGGTTACAGAATACAGATTTCAGAACACAAAATTTCTGTTTGTGTTTTGTATATTAACAATGTTCCAAGCTTTGGCAAGAGTCACCCCGAGCTTTGGAGTCAGGTTTTAGCAGAAAAATAAATAAAAGCAAAACATTCCCGAACACCTAACCTTTCAAAATTATGTGAAGGATGTAGCTGTAATGTTTCTATGTTTCAAAATTGCTTCAGCCTGAAATGGTTCAAATTCATGAATTCCAAGTCAATAAAGTACAGAGTGCCTTTCTCTTAATTTCCTTCAATTTTAAAGTCTAGATGTCTTGCTTTATTAGTGTAAATATACTAAAAGAATTACCAGCACAGACCCCACCTCTTCATTTGCCAACAGACTGACCTGAATTTTTCAGAGCTTGCTGTCCTACTTGCCTCTGGAATTCAACAAAAATAACTGCAATTAATATTTCTTCTGCCATATGCCATCTTACAGTAGAAGACTATTTTATTATTACCTTGTTTAAAATTAGGTTTTTTAATTGATGATCTTTTATAAAATAAAAACATTTTTCATGGCTGGCAGGAGGTGTATAAACAAATGTATGAAGACCAGTTGCATTCAATTTTAAGACTTGGTAACTCACATAATTATGCAGAACTAATTAATTCAAAATCTGTTTATCAACAGTAGTCTGTAGCTGCAGCATTTCATCCCAGAGGCATTAACAAAGGCTTATCACCTGCTCTCTTGATATATTTTATCTCAAAGGCAAATCAATAGGCAAAATACGGAAAAAAATGCCATTTCCACAACTAACAGCTAACAAAACTTACAAGAACTTTTAATATCTGTTACCAATTATTTTTCCTGGCTTAAATCAAGATAAATTCTAAATGGAAATGGGATGTGCAAACCAACAACATTTATGCTTCTAATACATAGAGAAACTATATGAAAATGAGTTTTGAAATAGGAAGAAATGTTTAAAGAATTTAAATAATCAAGTTATAGTTGATTATTCTCCGGAAAATATTCCCTTGTGCACTTGTTAGTGTTGTGGGTGAATTCAATCTACCTGTTGAAGAGCTGTGCTGATGTGATTGGGTTCATTGCTCTGTCATTTTTGCTTCATTTCTGTTCTTTCATATATTTTTTTATGTTGTGCTTTGAGGGCCAGGTTTTCATTCCCTATTACTTGTATTCATAGCAGAGGTATACAAAGAGCTTTGAAAGGGTGTTGTTTCACATTTTTGTCCAAGTCTGTAGTATATTCTAATATGGAATAGCTCCATGTATAGTGTTTAGTGTGTGAGGTCTCGAATGTTCATCCAAGAAAATACAGTTCTGAACCTGAGAGGTTTGTATTTCTGTTCATCAATATATCTAAAATGTTGTTACGTGAAAAAATATTTAAATCCAAATTTTTATAGATCTAAGCTGCAGAACAGCAAAGTAAGCTGACTTCAAGATGTGCTCATGGAGTCTCTTCATTCGCAGTTTCTTTCTAGAGTCTGATTAAACCAGTAGCTATGGCTACGTAAGTACAACAGTTTCTTATAGAATCCATAGATGAAATCCTGTTCCCACTGCAATCAGTTACATAAAGTGATTCCAGCATGACTCAGATACCTACAAAAGGTGACTGTCATGATCCTGCAGATATGCATACACTCTATTTACATACATGTAAAATTAGTTATATACATAAATGTTGACAAGGTTTGAGTTACTGTCTCAAGGCTATTGTGATAATGATTTTTTTTCAATAATAAAATCTTTCTCTACTTTTTACACTTGTTGGTAACTGCTTGTTAATAACCTTCCCTTTTTCGGAATGTGCTTCCACTCTTGAGAGATCGGGGCCTGTATGTGTTTATTAACAAAATTGTGTGCTGAGGTACATTTCTATAAATATTGCCAAATCATATTGAGACAACGTTTTGAAGTAAAATGTAGTTGTTTAATTAGTATATTTTAGTTATTGATCAGTAGTGGAGAAGAAAGTCTGGTTCAAGGAGGCACAAATACCGACTAGCTGGATTTTACTGCAGGTGTGAAGCACATTCCCTGTTCAGAAAAGCTACATTTACTTATATGCTAGCCATACCTTTAAAATTTACGGAGTGAAGCAAAGCAAGAATTATACACTATGCTCAATGTAGCATAACATACAAGAAATTCAGCCACAAAGAAATGAAATAGTTCCAAAAGTACATTGTATTGCCTGCTCACAGGAAATTATAGGTAAAGAGAAGTGACAGTCAAGGGTTAAATTACGAAATTTTGCAATTTATTTCTCATCATTTATGAGATTGTTAAATGTCAGAAAGTGGTCTTTTTTTTTACTATCAGTATAAAACTGAACATACTGTGAGACATAAGGTAGCAGGTGTCTTGGCTCTAAACTATCAAGTCTGTGGGCATTCTGTTATAACAGGTGCTCCAAAAATTTGAACAGATTTTAACAAGAGCTGTATGGGCTTTTTAATTAGCCTGGTTACTCAGCATGTGGAGAAAGCACTAGGTATGTGCTTAAAACACCATTGTATCTTGCAAACAAATGTTTCACATACCCATAGTCATTCTTTTGGTTGTTATCTTAAAATTCCTTTCTATCTGATGCTAGGATTTGATTCTTGTATTCATTTTTCTCATAATCCTTATTCTACCTGAAAAAAATCATCATACTAAAAAAAAGTGTTGAATAACATATATCCTCCCGTTTGGAAGGAAGCATTTAGAAACTTGGATTTACCTGATACTTAGCTGTGATTTTACTTGGCATTATAGAACTATGAAAAGGCACACAGAAAAGAAATTCTGTGTTCTGAATCTCTTGATTTTAACTCCAAAGTCTCTTCCCTTCCAGTTATGCTTTTCTCATTATTATTAAGTACACCACTAGATATTTTAGGAGAGATGATGCAATAAACTGGAAAATAAAACCAAAATAAGAAAAAATGTTTTGATTTTACAGTCAGTATGACCAATTAGATTTTATTTGATAGATATGATTTCAGAAATTCATATAAATGCATAAATACAGCATGTGGCATAAAAATAATGTCATAGAATTTCATTTGTGTTATAGTGTTGGTGTAAAAAAAATAAGCCAAAGAATGTCACGTTAGAGGGGGGAGAAAACAGAAACAAAGTGGTGGCTTACGTAAGATTTTGTGCAAACTGTCATGTGGTGAAACTTAAGATTTTAATTTATAAATAGCTTTATTTTCATATAAAATTATTTTACTAGTTGTGCTTGTAATATTGACATCAGTATCTGCTGCTGGTATTTATCTGGAGATCTTCGTGTCTATAGTGACTTTGTTGTTATAAAGTTTAGCATTGCACATCTTAAATTATAGAAATAAGGGGTTTATTTTTTTGAACTCAGAAGAGATTGTTGAGAAATTACGTGGAGGATTTCACACTTGAAACATTTGTGTCAAAATATCTTTAACCACTTGGCCTAAGATTAAAAATACCAAGACACATTTTGATCCATATAAAATGCACACTTTAAAAAGTGTGCTTAATTTTAAAAATGCTTTTATCTGCGTTTTTAAAGGAACTTCTCTCTTACATAATTAATGTAAGAAATGTACATTTTATGATTTCAATATGAATTCATCCTCTTTCTTTATGCTATTATTTATTTGCTCAGCACTAATATACACAATTATAGTCAAGGACCACTTATTGCCTGAAGTAATAATTACTAACTCTCTCACTATACTTTTTAAAATTTAGAAATCCCAACCAATTTACCAGCTTGATGGAACAGAAAGATGAATATATGTTTGTGCTGTAAATGAAAGGAGTAGTTTTTACTGTTCTGCTATTTTGCAGACCTAACAATCGTGAAAACATGGCAGAAAAAGTGATAGTATTTGTTAGTCACCCAAAATCCCTATAGATTTTGTAATCTGTTTGCTGCTGAAGGATAGGACCCTTGCCATTGCATTTCTCTAAGGTAGCATGGATAAGAAATGCAGATCAGTATCAGTAGTGCATATTACCATTGCAGCTGTGACTGTCACTTGAGCATTGGTTGCCTTGGGCACTAAGACCAGTTTGATTTCTGACCGCACCAGTTCCCATCACCAGCTCCTGCTGATGCTCCAGTACTGTGTGACCATCTCTCAGTTGTGCTAATGCAGCTGATTGTGGAGTATAAGGCAAATTCCCTTTTTTTTTTTGAAAGTGGATAAATTAAGCCAATAATGTGGCCGAATTTAAAGTATTATCAAACTATGGTCTCATTTTGCTGTGAAAACATAACCTACGTACAAATTGAGTCTGTTGGGGCTCTACCAAATCTGAAGATAATTAAATGGTTTCTGAAATGACAGATCTAGAGAAGATGACTCTGTCAGGGAGACTTTGAAGGGGTAATAACTCAGAAAAAGTAGTCTTT
The DNA here is from genome assembly GCA_013398015.1 of Oreocharis arfaki. Taxonomy (NCBI): domain Eukaryota; kingdom Metazoa; phylum Chordata; class Aves; order Passeriformes; family Paramythiidae; genus Oreocharis; species Oreocharis arfaki. Next base: position 624,286 of record VZRR01003703.1, on the reverse strand, counting down.
CTCCTTATTACCGTATTTTTTTTTCCTCAAGTAAGCGCCTTGCTTTCAGTCTTTCAAGGGCTAGAGAAGAGTGACCACTTTAGCCTGGTTTTCTAGACTCATCATCGTGTTATCTGAATAATCATGGAAATTGAGATTGGAAGTATTGTCCCTACTGGATGGTGATTTGCATTACTGAAATGCCATGTAAGAAGGTATGTTATGAGATTTAGGTAGTAATGGATGAAAAATACAACAAATGAAATTGTAGGAGGATGGCAATATGAAGTTAGAAATAATTACAGTAATTGTGAGTAATGAGGGCTAAGAGATGAAACCCTAAGGAATTTCAGCAACCTATTTCTGAATTTGAGAGGAGTAGTCAGCTACTGATCAGAACTAGAACAAGCCATTTTTTTATATCTGTAGTTAGAAACAAGAAGCCCTCTTGTCAAAACTTAGCTATGTCTTAGTGCAATATTTACCTTGCAAATGTGGAAACTCTAATTGGATTGATCGGCTATTACATTAAGATAGGTGCTAAGTGCAAGTGATGAGTAAAATGTTGGAAGGTGATGATTACATTTTTTAAACATTTCTAGATGCTTTCTAATGATACGATTGATTTTGTGTGAGACAGATATTTCTATTAGGTGTAAATAAAGTAAATACAGGGAGTATGTGCAGAATACAACCCATGTTAAGGATTTCATCTGTAAGGCAAGATTTGAGATAGGCTTCAGCCTTTGTAAGTTTTTCATTGGAATAGCTATGGTAGGTACAATTATGTAATAAAAACTATGAAGCTGTGGCCCCAGCTATGTAGCTAGAAATCTAGATAAACTATTTACCAGTATAAACTCTGTGTATGGCAATTCCATTAATTAATATTAAAAACATTACAGCTGTAAGACCTTGTGAAGATTTAGGACGAAGTCATGCTTCTTTTTGATATTAATAGTTTCATCAGTTTGTATTAAGCATAGGAGAGCAATATGGAATTAAATTAAGATATTCATTTAAATATTTGTAGGATTACAGTCTTTGAAGAAGCTTTTGAAAATATAACTAAAACTTAGCTGATTGGTAACAGCATGCTGTTTTCAAAGAAAAGTTAGCAATTCCATAGATCACTGGAAGAGATATTAAATGATGTGCTTCACAGTTATCATTGTTTATTTCCCACTGAATTTCACCATCTCACTGACTGCTCCTTTTCAGGGACACATAATATAGACTTTCTAGCATGTGCCCAATTTTGGTGAATTTCAGCCTAAAAACAACTCTTAAAGAAAAAGCTGTGATTGTGAAGAGCAGAAAAATTAAATGAAAAATGAAGAGTTAAGACACTAATTACAGTTTATTTTTTTAACATTAGTTTGGCAGTTCTCATTATCTTTTATTGTACAGTGTCTGAGGTCAATTAGGATTCGGTTGATCTTGGAGTCAGTTGACAATGCTGTTTATAATTAGATAAAGGAAAGGGAAAAGGTTGATGTTTTCTCTCTCTTCCTCATTAGGGCTGGCCGACTGAGCCAATTTTATTGCTATCTTAAAGGCAGTTAAAAAGGTCATGTGACTGTTTCCTAAATGAATTGTTTTGCAAAATACTGTTGTCTTTGTAAGGATACTCCATCGTTAGGATGGGTAAATGGTTATTATTAAAATTTTGAAGTATTCAATTCATCACTCTGATAGACAAAGAAAAGCATGTGAATTATTTTACATTTCACACTGTAGCCTGGAAACGAAGGATTCAAATTTTAAACCACTGTGTGCAGTTTTGCAGAACCTAAACTAAAGGGGTCACAGAATCAACCCCAAATTGAGTCTCAAATTTTAGTCTTTCATAACTACCAAACATCCCTTTCTATGAAGTAATACGATTGATATGAATATGTTAAAGCCAGACTTTTAAAATACGTGCCTTTGTGCTGCTTGATGGTTTGTTTAATAAACATTCATGGTAGAATAAAAGTATTGAACATACTTTACAACATTCTAAGAAAAAACAGTTAGCAGTAGAATTAATGTATATTTTAACAGCCTTGAAACTAATTTTTAAAATTGGCTGTGCCTACTGCAGTTAATGTAAGTAATCTCAATTCGTTAATATCTTTATTACTTTAGACATAATTCTTCTGTTAATATTGCAGCATTTGTTTCATGTTTAGTGCAGCACTGAGTCCAATAACATTAAATTCAAGGTGAAATGGATATTAATTTTCAGAATATTTAGTAAAATGATTTAATAATATTTTTATTTTTATAATTATTTTTTGATAATAAGTAACGTATATGTATTTCTAGAATGGAATGTGCATTGTAACATACATTATAATCATACTAATAAAAGATAAAAGACAGCAAACCTCTAGTTCAGTAATTTGAAATGAATGTAAACTGACATTCGAGAGCTCTTGGTAGAAAAAAGAAAAAAAAAGCAACAAAAGATAAAAGAAAGAAGAAACTGTAAATGAAACATGAGAGGGAAAGTCCCAACAGTTCTAATTAAAGATACTTCAACGTTAGAACTGCAGCATCCACCCACATGTCATTCTTGCGTGACATGTAACAGAAGATCACCAGTTCTGTCTTCCTTGTACAAAATATTTTTTCCTATAGTTGTTTATCAATAAGAGCAAAAGTGAGAGTTTTTGCATAATTGTATTCATAAATTGTACGGAAAAGCAGTAATTATAGTAAATCTGCCTGTAAGCACGAAGTGATTGTTAAAGTAACTTTCAAGAAATGCTGCCAGCCATGTATTAGCCAGTATTTTACTGCCTGCATTGGTTTTCTTCATCAAGTAGGAGATAAAGGAGCAGCCTGGAGAAGGTGACTAGCTCATTGCATATGTAAAAAAAGTAAAATGCATGTTTCCTTTATTTCACTCGGAGGACAGGAGTGAAAACAAAAAGCCAAGCATATTCATGACAGTGGCAGATGGTGCCAACCTTGCACCGCTATTTTCTTTGATTATTGGCTACTTTTACTTTTAAAAATGGGAGACAAAGCCAGAAAGCTGTGGTTCTAGAAGAAGATAATGAAGTCACACTGACATAGGTCATTGGCCTGTATATAATCCAAATTTGGTTTAGATCTGTATAGAATTTTCCCGTATTTCTCCTTCTACTTCGTATTTTCTCTAGAAAACTGCCTAAACTGAATACAGATCTTATTATATCCACACAATATTAGGCGGTTTGTGATTAGGTGGAGTAAATTTGCCTGTGGCATTTTAGAAAATATTTAATGATTACAGTCTTTAAGAACTGCCTTTTTGTGTTCAAAGAATAATATTAACTCACAGTAGTCAGTATTTTATTAGTTTAATCACTGTCAAACAGTGAGTGTGGGTTTTAAATTGTGAATATCCAGTTCTAAAAACTACATTTACTGTGCTGAATCATATGAAACAACTTTGAAAAAAATTAATCCTAGATTCAGAATGGAGGCATTTTTCAAAGTGTCTAGGTAAACATCAGGAGGTTTTTGAGTTCTTTTATTTCTTCTCTTTACTGCTCAGAACATTCTGTATAGTATGGTCACAGTTAGATGCGTGTTTAATGAAAAAAAGCTACAACCAAGTTTGAATGAAGGAGAAAGGAGAGCCTACCAAGGCCCCATTTATGATTATTGATTCTAAAACTCTTTCAAGCAAGAAGGTCCAAAGCGGAAATGAACATCTTTTCCACAGCGTGAATGAACCACACTGCTTTTAAAAAGGATCTAGAGAACGAATAGGAGAGTTTAGGGCCCTGAGCACTGAGACCAAATGAGGTTTATCCTACACAGGAATATGACCAGTCGTGCTCCTCTTAAAGAGTAGATTTCTTCTGCCAGCAGTAGAAGAAAAGTCAAGCAAACATGGATGGATGCTGAGCTCAGAGGGAGCCCCCACTAACCAAGGAAGAAGTATCACTGCCGTTCCCAGAGCAGAAGGAACATAATATACAAATTAGGTTACCCTAATAATGAGGGCTGAAGAGATTTTTATTGCCATGTAGAGCCACTTAGATTTGTAATTCTTGTGTCTGGAGCAGGGCTTTACTGCTTACCACCCATAAACCTATACGCTCATGCTGGTGTGACTGTTACAAAGGAGACAATTTGTGAAGAGAAACATCAGGTCACAGAACCTATGATCCTTTAGTACTTGTTTCAAATGACTATTTCAAAATTGGAAAAGTCCCTGAGATGTTTTTGTTTTAGTCTTAACCAGTTGCTGGTTTTGCTCATATGAGTGAAACATATGGGGTCTTTTAAGTGAGATGGTTTCTTGATAAGTGAAAAGCTTATAGCATGCCTTGCATCATCTTCTAAAAAATAGCTCTATTGTAACAATTACAGCTTTAATAATTCCAAAACCTCTTACTCTAAGAAATACAGCAATGAACTTTCAACATATGACAAAGATCCCCATGCTACTCCCCTCCCTTAAAGTTTCTTTGAAATACATCTAATAGATCCTCAGCATACCAAAAAAATGTAATCAGGGATTCAGTTTCATATCCTGGGAGCGTGCTGTGCTCTAGTTTAGCATTGTGTCCCTTTTTCCTCAACTGTTACCACTCCCAGTTACGGGCAGTGGCACCTTCCCAAAACAGGAGCATATAGAGGATAATTTTGTTCAAGTTGCCCTTGCTGTCCTACTACTGCAGCCTCGTCTGTAGGTGCTTGCTAGTCTTTGATGGCATGGCAGAGAGCGTGGGTGTGAATCCTCTTTGTTTTACAGTCCTAGATGTAATAAAGGAACACAAATAGTGCTGATTCCTGGAGAATCAGAAAAGGTTAGCAGTACCCATTCACTGTGGGGTTTTGTTGTTGTTTAACATCACTGTAGCCTATTTTAGGCAATGCTATTGAAAACAGAGGCATTCATTTTGAAAATTAATATCCTGCACTAAACAAATAGATGCATGTGTGCAAAGGTAGAGTACAGCAGAATTACCAGAAAACCTTGACATCAAATCTACCAGTCTTCCCATCCCAAACCTATACAACATGTGCTTGACTGGGATGGAAAAGGCAAGATAGGTGACAGTCCAGATACAAAGAAACACAAATAGATATTTTAAAAGCAAGCACTCATGTAAACCTTAAAACTATCAGGAACCTGGTGCATTTTAATGCAGTTTCTGTAAGTCAGTAATTTCATTCCTTCTTGTTTTGGTTTACTTGCTTGTGCTATATATTTTTTTCATCTTGATCTTGTCCATCTCTTTTCCTGTGTGATTGTATGAAGGCCAGCAAAGTGAGACAAAGCAAGCTTTTAAAACATTTTTTATATATAGGGTTAGGCCTGGATTGTAACACATTCTTTCTGAGCAAAATTATCAAACAGCTGTCCTTTGGCTATTAAATTTAAAAGGGATGCAGTATCCACAGAGCTACTTAAAACTGAAAATTTAAAATATCACAGGGAAATAGTAATTGATAAATAATAATTATTAAATTTTACTGAAGACTTCCAGAGTATACATTCTGGAATAGAAGGAGTTACTTTTGAGTTCTGCTGATGAAAAAATATGTAGGTTTAGAATCATTTGTATTGAAGAGGGTGAGATAGAAAGCATGATGATCCACAATCCCTAAATAGTGAGGTAGTGAAAATAGATATATGCACTACATATACATATGTATCTGAATATCTATATTCTATATGTAGAGTATATTCAGTGAATATATTACATGTTCACCATCTAAAGTAATTGAAGAACAATTGCTTTATATTATACAGCACATGATGAAGTACATTTGCTGGGCCTGCAATTAAATTTTTGAGGCCTCCAAGTTCTTGCTAACTTGCATAAGCAAAAAATATGCAAACTTCGACCCTGAGTTTTCCATGACCTCTAGTTAATGTCAACTTTATGGTAATTACCAGTGTCTTTGGATAGCAAACATATGCAGTCTATCTCCTCGAATCACACTAGGCATGGGTACGTAGTACTGGATGTTGGGTAAACGGTCCACAGTCCGTAACACTGTTAATGTCCATAATATTGCTGCTGAAGCTAATAAGCCTCATCTGAAGAGCCGTTTTTTTCTTTTCAAACAATATTTTGGATCTAGGCAAAAAATAAAAATTAACAGAAGCTTTTATGTGTTAAAACCAGAGCCAGTTGGCTGACTTGGTTAGGGTGACAAAATGCCAGCAAACCTAAAATCTTCATTCGCTTTGAAGACCTCATGCTGAATGAGAAGCTGTTGTTGAGATAAAGATATTCTTTGCAAGTATATTCATTTTCTTCTTTCTGGACGCACAAGAGAACAGAAAATTTAAGCAATAAATTATGCCTGTCCCTTTGAGATCAGAAAAGCTCAGAATGTGCACACTTCAAAGAAGTTCATCAAAATGAAGCATCCAAGCTATGAAAGTGTAGAGGCATTTGACCCTGTGAAATACTGACTTCACTGAAAACTACACTGGATATTCCTATTGCGGAATAGGAATCTTATCTTATCACTTATCTTATTGCAGAAAGTAATATGAAATTTCTTTAAATTGAGCTCTCTGCTATGCAGGAGGTTGCTCTGCAAAGTGATTGATGAGGCTGTCAGTTGTAGCCCTTGATGGACAGCTAATGTAAAACTCACAAAGTACTTCTCAACATGCCCTCCGAGCCATTTTTGCTGAATATGGATGTTCGGAAGTTCAAATCTAGCCAGCATAGAAAGAGATTTCTTTATTATGCACAACTGTGTCCCTGGGTCAGAATAAAAGAAATGAGTGACTGTTCTTGGTAACTTGGTATGTAAAAGTATTGGCAAAATTATATATTGTTGCCTGTATGTGTTAACTATAGTTATCTCTGTAAATAGAGCTGTACTTTTTCTGCAACAGGAATTTATTCTAATACTTTTATACTTCTCTTTCCTTAGCGGTATAATAACTACTGTGCCATATATATAGAAATTACTCCCAAGAATGTAACAAGCAGGATTCACACATTTAAATGATTTTTTTTTTAAAGCTGAACTGTTTCCAAATTCTTCTATCCAAGCATCACTTAAGAAACTGTTTGTTCAGTTCAGTTTCATCTCTGCAGCTGCCAAACCACTTCAGTTCTGCCAGCTCTGCTCTCTGATTGCAAAATAAAGGGTGGTCACTTCACAGTGTATGCAAGAAATATTGTAATTTTGTGAAAATTATGACATTTAAGAAAATTCTTTCAATAGTAAATTTTAGGCTCTCCTGCTACTTGCCTATTTAGCAAAAACCAAAAAGAATCTTTTGCATTCACTTCTCCATACTTCCCTATAACAATAATGAAAATAGAGTACCGGGTTTGTGTTTTCTATGACTGAACTTTGCTGCAGCTTACATTCAAAAATATTTTTGTAGTATAATAGCCTGTCAAAACAAATCTGTTTTCCTCTTTTTGTGTGTGTGTGCAGAAGGGTCCTTTTTGTCCATCTCTAAAGATAACAATAGGACAATAGTAATTGCAAAAAGTAGCAAAGCCTTTCTTCTTTTCTTTTTTGTTTCCTATTTTTTCTCCTTAAAATCAAAGGATGTGTGAAAAAATGCATCAAGTAACCCCTGGTTGTATGAAAAATGTTGCTACATAAATGCATTTACTATTTTCATAGCTCGTGTCTGAAGATCGGAGTCTCCTGTGTCCACACTGTGAACAGAAACACAAAGACATAGAACAGGAAGCCGCAACCTGTTTTATTGAGAGGGAACGCAGACAAACACCTGGCTGTAATACTTTGACACATACAAATTTTCAGAAAAGTAATCTCAGTAGTTTACTAGTCTCTAAATAAAAGGTCCGCCCTTGATGTAAAGTAAAATGTATTAATATATCATATTGCTTTTCATCTGAAACGTAATTTAAAGCAAAACAGAGAAGGGAAAAAAATGTAAGCTGCTTACTGATAATTTGCTTAAGTTCCAAGCAGTTTTCTTCTCAGGAAAATAATTTGCCTTAGCTGAAGAAGAAATTAAAATGTACTTAGAAATAAAGAAGGAATAGAATGTTTGGGTTTGGTTTTTTTACAAGCTTTTCTTTCTCTTGGTAATAAAAAAAAAAAATTGAATTTAAATTGTGATAGGGAAAACTTATTAGAAATAAAAAAATACAAGGATATGAATTTCTGAAATATAGAAGCAAAAAGGAAGGAACTCACTGTGATTCCTTTTAAGGAACAAATGTAAAAATGAGAACTGTTACAGCATTCTGATTTTTCCTGTGGCTAGCATTTTATCTTATTCAGAGTATAGTTTCTATGAGATTATGTTCTGACCTGTATTTTGCTTGATGGGAAAGCTCTGCTCAGAGTGACTCACTGTGGGGTGAGGAATCACTTCGAGGGCTGCTTTTTGTTCACCTTGCACTATCGCTGTGAAGTGCTAAAACTAACTGTAAGGCAATACCAATCATAACAGTAGTGTGTTGCACCCACTTTCTACTTAATATGTATTTTAATTTACATTGATTCTGAGCTAGAGCTAATATGAATACAAATTATAGAGATAGGGATTGCACTTTTCCACTAAGAATATTTTTGAGAGGTACAGGCAGTTTATTTTTCTTCATATTAGCCTCATAACTAGCACTCGATATATTTACAGATACTGAGAATCAGAAGGAATTCTACCGTGCCTCTTACATGGGATATTATATAAACATTAGCATTTGTTTGTCAAATAGTATTTTTGCATATACTTGTGCAGACCCACTGAGCTGAATATATGCGCAGAGATACGTCCTCTAGCAAATTGTTAACCCAGAGAAATATATCCTTTGCATCACAGCTTCATGCCAATCGCCACTTTAGTAAACACTGCCACATCACGATGACTGTTCTCCAGGAATTAGCAATGAGTTTGTTTATAATCAAGTTTATCAATATTTATAAAGTACTGTACTTAAGGGGATAATATATTGATAAAATACAGTTCTGAAATGCATTACATTTCCACATTATATTTAATGGCTAAAAATACATGTAGTGGGTGTGGAGTAATAGGGGCCATACCCCGCCCCCACAAACAGTTTCTTTATCACCCCATCTGCTACCCCAAATGCTAACTCTCAGGAACACCACTGCTTTGCAGCATGTTTTATTATTCAAGCTTTAGTGGGAGGAGAGCTGCAGAAAGAAAGTGTTAACTGTAGAGAAAGGGAGGGTCAAAGCAAGACCCAGAATAAGCTATATTGCTCCACTAATGCCAGGACAGTGGCACAAACTTCCGCTGGACCTGAACTGGCTACTAAGTACCATTAGATTAGATTAAAACTTGCTAGAAAAAAAGGAACAGTGAGAAGGAGGTCTAAACACATTTGTCAAGGAATTAATAAAGAGGCTAAAGGTATTTACGTAGGCAGGGAACATATGGAAGAGGAACAAGGCAGACTTTGAGAAGAAATTATTTAGCTTCATTAAAAAAAAAACAAAAAACAACAGAACAAAGATAAGGCTAGGAAAAAACCAGAAAGTTTACACTGTTTTCGTACTGCCTTTCTATTTTTCCAAAAGGAAGCAGGAGGTTGGGGCCTGATCAGACAGAAGTCAAGCAAAGATTCCTTTTGCTTTGGATTGGGTACTTTGGAAAGGAAGAAATGCTGCTAAATAAATATCAAATACTGATGAGTGTTAATGGGGGTTTAAGACACAAAGCGTCCAGTTTGAAGCACTTATTGGCGATGTCTACACTATCACCACTTGCCAAAAACATTTCCATCATTGTGCAATGGTTGAGAGTTATAGCTGACTTCCAGCATTTTAATCTAACTCAGCTCAGAGCAGGTGAGAAGCTGGCTGAATGCAGCTCATTGAGATGATTTTGGGGATGACAGGATTGTTTGTAAATGTAAGTTACATTGAATAAGCAATTTCATTTTAAAAAAATCAGTTGGAGAAAAAACAAAGGAAAGGGAGAAAACTGAATGGGGTTTTTAATATATTCAAAATGTTTAAAATGGATTTTTGATCTTAGTGATTTCCCTTAAAAGTTGGTCTATTTTTAATTTAAAAAAACCCATTAAAATGGAAGGATCCTGAAAGGGACCAAAATGTTTTGGTTTAGGACAATTGAAATTGTTTAGGACAACGCAAAATTAATTGCATCTCTTGCTATGTGATTAATCTGTCAGTCTGAAAATTCCATTATTTGTAATGTAATAACCTCAACTAGGTAATACACTTATAACCAAAATGACTAGCCAGTATTCTGGGTCTCACTGGCACCTAGCTACTAGAATGTGAAGCTGACCATGCGAATCATGCTTTTTAAAGAAAAGATCCCATTGATTTTCAATGATTACCTAAAGATCTTCCTCGACTTTAGTCAGAACAAACAAGGTAGTTTTCATATTTCCAGTTGCAAGCCTGACAACAATCCCTGAACAAACACTCTTTTTTTTCGGTTGCTGGTTTGCCATGGCAAGTTTGTTATTTGCCATGTAAATAGCAAATGGTAAGTTGGTGGTGGTGGTGGTGGTGGTTGGTTGTTTAGTCGATTGGTTGGTTTTGGCTGTTTTTCTTTCTTGGTTGTTTTCTCCTGTTTTTAGATGTTATATAGGCGTTTGTGTTTTTAGACTGGACTGACCTTTGTGCTAAAATGTAGAGCATGTACGCTATGCATACAGCAGAATATCCAAAGGTGTACAGGTTCACTGAAAGAAAAATAGTTCCTGACCTTATAGTAATTGTTCATCAATTTGGGAGTGTGAGGAATGAAAGCATCATTCCAGAAGATGTATTTTCTTGTATGTAGTTCTGCTCCTGTAAAGGCACTGGAGAGTCAGTCTCAGATAATGAAGAATCAAGGTAATAGTCTATTTCTACTGCACTCGAACAGAACTCAAGTAAAATAGATAATCTGCATGTAGAAAACCCACAGGTCAGTATTAGAAAATATGGAAGGTTATGTCTTGATATTCAACTGAACAGTATCCTGTTAATTTATATATGTCTCAGAGCCTTTAAGTTTTCTGGCACTGGGTAATCAAATCCTAGTATAATCAAGTCAGTTTTCGAATTTCCAAGCCAAAAGATTCCATGCAATATACTCAGCAGTGATCCTTTATGAGGTACTATAAAAAACCACATTCTACTTTATCTGTGTGGCCTTTCCTTGAGAAAATTTATGCTCTCTTGCTGGTTGAAATGTGTTAGCTGACACTCTTCTTCACCAGAGAAGGCTTGGACTGAGTCATGATCAAGGATGGGATATCTTATATTGGAATGGCTGCAGTAGTTCCCTACCCACACTGCAGGAACAGTTCAGACTCTGATGTAACAGCTACAGAATTGCAAATAAGAGCTTGGCATTTGTGTAATAAACTTTAGCAGTTCAACTACTGCTTTGCGAGAAGTGGAGCCAGCTCTGTAGTCAGAGTAGGAATCTCTAAGAGAAGCAAGAAAAAGAGGGGTGCGAAACACTGAAACTGCCTCAGCTTCAAGCATCCCCACTTGTAAATCAGATTCCTATGGTGTCTTGACTGTTGTGATGTGTATCCAGCAGGACACTTTGGAATGAAAGATAGTGCAGTATGACATGTATTTTATTATTGCTTGGATGAATTGGGGGTGGTAGGAACAGCTGTTTAACTTCATACAATGATATTGCGTATGGCTAGTCTGAGATTCAAAGTCCAGTGGAAAATAAGTTTGGCACTATAGGGAAAGAGTTGTTGTAGTTACAAAATTAAGGCAAATAGTAGCACATTGTCGCAGAGAAGAGTGGTGTGGTTTTACAGAAAAAGGAATGAATACTACAGGACGCAGTTTTAAGTATGGCACAAATACAGTTTTTCAAAATGTCAGATTCATGCAGAAAAGACTGGAACAATGGAAGGCAACAACTAGAAAGAAGAAAAGCCTCCCTGGTTACCTGGAATACTTTAGCATAACATTCCTAGCTCAGTAGGGAACGACTGAGACTCAACAAATTGTCTGCTGTCTAATTGTCTCTTGGCTCAGCTTGGAAAATGCAAATAGAACTAGACTGCAAAAATTGGTTCAAGAAGCCCTAACAAGATATCAAGCATTAAGCAGTATACAGCAGATGGTAAATGATTTTTAAAAAGCAGTCTTCTTTAAGTTCACAATAGTCTAGGGAGTTAGAAAATGGCAGGTGGAGCGGGAACTGTAACAGGTTAGGAATTGTCAATAATTTCCTTTTCAGTGGCAATGAAACTGCTCTTGAAATCACCAAAAGGTTATAGAGATACACTGTAACTGGATGACAAATACCTCAAGTGACAACTGACACAAAGATGTAACAACTACAAGAACTACAGAGTAAGAATGTAATATTCTGAATTAATATTTACAAGCTAATACGGAATTATTTCTGCTCAGTCCCAAAAATCTTGGATATGAATGCTTTTAAAGAATGCACAAAGCAAACACAGGCTATAAATCAAGAGAATTAAGCAGCTACATACTTATCATTCAATACAGAGCATTATTATCGAGATCACCAATGTCCTTCATTAGTGTATAGAGGACAAAATCTATGCCCCAAGATACTTGCAGTTTACAATCAAAATAGATGCTGCAGCATGGAAATAAACAGTGTATGTGATAGGAGGCTGCATTTGAAGAGTGCATAGTGATGCAGAGGGCATGATGTGTACACAAACAGTTCTGTGTTTTTATCTGCAGTGGATGAATATTTTATTTTCCTCTGCTGGCTTCTACACTCTCCAGTAGAATACTAAGGAAATTAGAGGCATAACTCTCACTATTTTTACTAGTTCTAAAAATAAACAATTCCTGATAGCAAATAATAACTTTTAAAACATTGTCCTGTCCCCTTATTCTCTCACCATGGTAAGCAACAGTCTATGTCCCCTATGCTTCAAGTCAGGTGTCCTGTCTTTAGTAGAATGGACATACTGACAGCAGAACTTCAAAAAAAGAAAGTGAAATGACTGTTGTCAAGCTGATAAAAAATGAATGCAGGATGTTGTACAGTTTCAAGGAAATGTAAAAGTAAATCAGAATGCAATTATCTCAGCTCGTCTGCATTTAGATAGCCTGAAACAGTGGTACCAAAGACAGATGTGAATTTTCCGTCTCATCTTAATGGAGCACTAACTGCAAAATAGAATTATGACCACTTTAATACTTGTAGTGTTAACTGCTCCATTCCTGAATCATTTACCAGATACGATGCATTACAGCACCACTTCATTACTGTTGAACTTACTTGATATGTGCTAATGTTTCATTCCTCTTAAATGATTACTCAGAAAAATACTGCTGGAGCCTACAGAATGTCCAAAAGCAGAAAGGCACAAGGAACAATTTCAGAATCAAACAAAAATTGCTATTTTCAGATGTCATTTCTAGACTTTTAAAAGCTCATTGATCACTGACATCTGCTTATCATGATATTGTTTTTCCACTGCTGCAGGAGTATGATAGTTTCAGACTTCCCTTCCCCATTCAGAACTTCTTATAAGGAATTGTTTAAATATTGATGGCAAAGCCTACTAGCTAGAAATCAATTTGGGATGTTAAAAAAAAGTCAAGCAAAACTGGACTGCTGATAAGGAATAATTTCACTAAACTCTAGCCTAGAGGAGCAAGCCTGTGAAGAGACCACAGCCGCAGAAAGCTGAGACTCTCAGAGGGGCTATTAGCTTTCCAGAATGGATGTCTGGAAAAATGAGAGTTATATAGTAATAAACAAAAATTAAATTCCCACACCTCATCTCTGAAAATTATGATAGAATGTGTCAAAACCACTAAAGTCTTCATACCCATTTAACTCATATACAAGGGATATCTTATTCTTCCTCTTTATTTTACAGGAAGCTGTTTGCCTTTCTCTCTTAGCAGGTGTCAGGGTCCAAAGATACTGATGCCTATTTAAAATAACTGATAATTTGGGCAAAATTCTTGTAGGTCAAAAGAACCTGTACTGCAGCAACCTCAACTTGGCACATAAAAAGGAAAAGCAGTAGTTATTTGGAGCATTGGAAGAAATCCTACTTGTGTTTTTATGCTGATAACTCAACTCACAGATAAAGATATGTTTCTCTTTAGGAAGCAAAGTCTCTGCTGCCCAAAGGACTTGGCAGGGAATAGGTGACAGGCCATGTTAATGAAGAGAAAATTTTACGTAATTCCTTTTTGAGTCAGTAGTTTTCTGTTCTTTCCACGATATGGTGACATCCTGAAAGACCACTTGGTGGGCTCCCTTAAAGACCACTTTTGTATATGACTCTGTATACATGTCTGTGTGTATATATGTATATGTGTGTATTTATACACACATATGTAAGTGCAAGCAAATGTGTATTTGTTAGAGATGCCTTGACTCCCCAAAAATTGCAGAAGAAAACCAAGGTGCTTGAATTTAGTGGGTGGAAAGTGGCTTAGAAATAGGACAGTTTACCAAATTATGGTGGTCCCATCCCACAGAATGTTGTCCTTTCTTTGCAAGCTGTATAAATTCAGCCTTCAGCTACATTTCCAACTTCGATTCCTTGTCACATTTCTCGTTTCTGTCTCTCTGCTCAGCCAATGACAGCAGTGCCAATCCTCCAGTTGTTAAATCTATCTGAAAGCTTCCCCCCTCCTACTTTATATCACCCTCAAAGTGATTTTTGCAGTCTCTCCTCCAGAAAGAGTGAATTTGAACACAAAGACAGAATATTTGAGCCAACGAGAGAAGTAAAAAGAGAATCCTTGAAGTCTTTTCTTTAACTCGTGTTATCCTATGCACATTACAGGAAGGAGGATGTCCCTTTAAATAGTTTGGGAGCCCTCTAGTGATTCTTCCTGTCTTTCACTTGAAGAAGTGATGAGATCCTCCCCCCTAGCATTACAGGTAGGGTGGAGAGGCCTTTCTACATAAATGATGGACCCAGTGTTTGCCATCCTGTGAAGCCACTGTTAGTTCTGCACATCCTTAACAAGACACAGAAAACCCAAATAAAATGCTTTCCTTTCCTCAGTAATCCCTGTTTGTCCATTTTATTAATCATTTAAATTCTTGTTTTGTAAAGTTGGAACCTCTGGAAGATCAAAAACTTAAATCTTGGCAGCATTTTGTCTTGGTTTGAAAAAGACCTCCAGGGCAGAACCCCACGTACATGTGTGCTGCAAACCCTTCCTTCTGAGCTGTCAAGAATTAGAGCGTAAATCCTGAGCCTTCAGATTATAGTGAGAGCTGAACCTATTGCTATTCTGCCATTACAAACCATAAGCTCTTATAAAATACATTTTTAGGAGTCCTATTGAATCGCACAGTATGTAGCATAATGTAATCAATACAAGAAGCTGCATATAAATAATCTGTTTGGATTCTCACACATTTTAAGATGAGAGAGGGCACCATTCCCAGCAGTACTCCCCCCCTCCCTCAGAGTTCACACCTTTTATGGGGGAAAATGATTGTAAAGTATTCATTTAAGCCAATAACCAAAGCTTATGTTATTCATTTCTCAGTGATATACATAGTGCTCTTTTTGTATACTATTAACTGTGGACATATGTTTTTCATTTGACTATGTTACTTACACACACAATTCTTTTAAAAAATATGTAAAATATAACAGCTGCTGTAAAAAAAATATTTTTAGATCTCTGAAGTGCCTAACGAGCTGCAGTGCACAACAAAAATGGTTTGGTCTTTATAGCTTGCCCATTGTAAAACGCTGTGGAAGAGTTTAATCTGTTTGGTCATCTCCCTGGAAAGGGGCAAATTGACACAGTTCTAATATGACAATGTGCTTCTGTGGGGTGTATTCCTTGGCTGTAACAGCAAGGTCTTGATCATTCACTGCATCAAAGCAACGATACAAACAATGGATCAGCCAACTTCTAAAACAGCAGTATAAAAGCAATTGTAAAGACACCAACTGTATCATCTGAGCTCTGCTTTGACATTGCTGTTTTCTGACGGCATAAATATACCTATTTCCTGCCAGTGTAAGTGAGAGATTAAGGGGTAAATATAGAAAACCTAAAGTTTGCTTTGGATTAGAACTTTTTTCTTTATGAATTATTGAATAAATCAAATATCCTTGGTTCTTGTCCCAACAGAGTGTGATGATTGCTAACTTGAAAAAATGTAGCAAGAGCAAACGTTGGCAAGAATGAAGCATTATAATGTGATGTCTACAGAGATTTAGAGATAGGGAGGATTGTCAGTTACAGGCAATGCTATCAATATTGGTAGAAGATATTTAAACTGTAATTCTACCTAGATTAAGGTGCTTAAAAAGGATGTTTGTGGATTGAAAACAATCTGTGCCAGCCTCTTTTAAGGGAATAATTGCACCACTGGTTAATACATAGATGCAGATTATTCCATTGCAATACATTTGACTGCTACCATGTGAGGAAATGGCAAGTATGGAAAACTGCCAAAACGGAATGTCTTCTTCCTTCTCTTCCAGTTGATAAGACAGGAGAACTAAGATGCTTTTTTTGAAATCAGTCGTGTGGTATCTGGAGAATAGGATGAGAAAACAAAATCTCTTTTATGAGTTTCCCAGTCATACAGTGGCAAAGAACATACTGGGGAGGAGTCTGCTCTCAGAAGAGCTCTGACATTCCCAGCAGCAGCTGCAGAAGCATTCTGCAAATTTTCTACTGCAATTTGATGGGGAGCCATGGTCTTTACTTGCACCAGGCCCTGCCCTGCCAGGTTCTGCTAAAACACCGTGTGTCACCCAAGTTAAATGTCCAGACAGTGTTTCTCATTTCCTTTTTCTCTTACATATTTGTTGCTTTAGTCTTGAAGTTTCTGAAGTGTGAAGTCCAATGTATTCAAAGAAGTCTGGGTGTTCAAAGCTGTGTAGATAATGTCACTGAAGCACTTCCATTCTGCTTCAAAAGTGTCCAGGGTGTACAACATTGCTGACACAAGGTTCTTGAATCACTTACAGGAAGTTGCAGTAGTGGCATCCATCTGGCTTTCCAATGATTTTCAAAGTGCTGGTTTTACAGCAAAAATTTCTTATTCCAAAGCTTTTGCTTAGTTTGATGTGAATGTCAAATTTTCCATAGGTAGTTAGCTTGACATTTGTATCTTCCTCCCACAGACCGATTCTGATGTTGCCCTAAAAGTGGTATAATCAATCACTTTTAATTTTTAGACTGGGTTTATGCCTAGGGATACATATTGATCATATTGAGAATATTTAAAGAGAATATTTATCTGAAAGAATGGGTCAGTCTTTTTGCATTTTTCATACTGCTTTTTTCAATAATAGTAGCAGTCTTTGCAGTCTTCCTCAAAATAAACTCTGATGCCTCTGGGATAATAATTATGCTCTTTGTATCTGAGAATTTACATGCTCTATGTCTTCATAAAAGTTGTCTCTCATTTTAGCTGTTTAAGCAGCATTTGTGCAATAATAGTGGTGACAAAAGATTTCTTGCAAAGTGTCAATCATGCTGTATAGTATTTTTTTGCCATTGGGCAATCTAGTTATTTGATCATTTGAGATGTAACAGTGGTTTCACTGTCAGGTTCTCCATTATTTCATCAGGAACTAGAGGTATACAATGCAGATAGCAAATCCAAGTTTCCTTGAAAATGCTATCCTCTTAAGAAAAATTTCACTAGGTGTTATTATGATAATTTCTTATCTGGAGACTGTATAATCAGGGCAGTTCTTCACATTGGATGATTCAGTGGATGTCAGTAAGTGTCTGTACTGCTGTGTTCAAAGATGTAGGTTTAAAGGACCGAAAATAAAGGGAAGGCAGGTTCCTCAGGGAATGTCTGCACTCTGCAGTTAAATGCAGTACAGATAGCCCCAAACTAAGGTGCTGACCAGTCTACGAACTGACCAGCTGCATTAGCATGATTTTGCACTTCAGTAAAATCTTTGACTCCCAGTAGTAAGCCCTGGCTGCAGCTCAGTGCCATGGTGATGCGGATATATTGCTTTGCTTCCAGAGCCGGATCTGCTGTGCTCTGTTGTGTGGGAGTCACTGAACTCTAGTATGGCTTCTAGCTGATGGAAAGTCATCTGTGATCCTGAATTTTGTGTGAGCAGATTTTGCAACTGCAGCTGCTCTTGAATCTATACCTTCAGCTTTGTTGGGGTTTTTGTCATCCCAGAAGCCCGAAAGAATGGTAGATCAGCTTGATTTCAACAAACACACATGTTCTAGCAATATCATTCAACCAGATTCCCTTACAAGATAGAGATGAAGAAGGGAAAGCTGGCTCTATCTGAACTTGAGAAAGAGCATCACTTCTAAGGGAGTTTTTAAATTTTTCAGTGATTAAAAAGAAAGCCTGGGAAGATCTGACTAGCAAGGGTAAAGTTTGATGCACTATAGTTCAAATGACTGATTTTATTACTTCCTATTTCTGTTACTTTCCTTCTTTCTTTTCTTCCAATATCATAGAATCACAGAATGGTTTGGATTTGGGTTGGAAGGGACCTTAAAGATTATCTAATTTCAACATATCTTACAAAAGAACACATGACCTGTCTGCTGGATTTCCTTAGTAGGTAAATATGTGAAAATTTGTGAATCTGTCAGTTTTCCCTCACTTTTTAAAACCTCTGAAAGTTATAGTAATGCCCAAACCCATAAGTCCACAACATTTTCACTTTTGAACTGATATACTCTAAGAAAAACAGATGTTGTGTCAATTTGTATGATTCATTTTAAAGTAAGGTCCTGATACATCACTGAGGTTTGGAGACTACCTTAGAGTGAAAAGTAATACATTTTAGCCCTGTGAACCAGAGTATTAGACCTGTACCAAGTGGTCAGCTCTGTGTATTTTAACCTGTAAAGCCACAAACTTGCTGCTTGTTTCCTTACTTAAGCTATTGCAGTTGTGATCCACTGAGAACATCATATCTGGAAATTTTCTTAATGGGGTTAGTGGCTGGTAGGGTACTTTACATCTCTGGCATTCGATTCCTTCACATGCTGCTTGAGCTATGGCTGTGTGCATTTGATTGCCTATGCATTGAGAGGGGTTTTTTTATCCCCGCATCTCTGCACATCACTGATGTGCAAGGTTGAGCAGTAAAAGTAGACTATTGTGTGAGGCTTTACCCTTGATGTGTCAGTTATTTAATAGTTTATTCTTAAGACTACCGATGGCACTTAGAGATTTAGGCGAGCTATTTTATATCACACAGCATCAAGTTCTCATTTCACTCATAATCAGCAACATCATCCCGGACAGCACTGTGTTTACTACACATTGCTATTTTACAACTACTCCGTGAAAATGAAAACAATTAAAACAATGGAAGTTCAATCCAATACACTGATCTGTAATTTTTGTCTCTTGGTCTTTTCTGAAAAACTTTCAGTCCTGTTTATATACAGCAAAGATTTCTTCGGAACTGCTGTTTCTGGAACAGATCTGGCTGATGCAAAGGTTAGGAAAAGACCGTGAGAGAAGACAAGGAAACATTAAATGAATTATCTTGTTTTTCAGCAGAGAGCATATTAAATTAAGCTATGCATTGCCAGAATTAGGCAATATTACCAGACACAGGTCTTTACAAATGCTTTGATGATATGCTTTCCTCTCACACACTAGCTACATTAGAAACAAGGAAAAAATAAATTTTTAGTAACTACTTCAGAATTTTTTAAACTTTTTCTGCTAGAAGAATAATTTTTTTATTGGCTATGATTTTGACAGATTTATATAAACTGAACTGCCTGGCACTGACTTACTTTCTGTATTAATTACACTGACATTCCCTTTTTCTAGCTGAATAGATAAACAACATAACCAAAAGGTGTCTTGATGAACAATTGAGACATCAGAAGAATACGGTCAACTTCCTTTTTCAGCCACGGACTAACCAAACTTCATTACTGAAGGAAAGATATGTTGCTGCAAGATAAAGTTTATGGACCACGCTAAAATTTTCTCTTTAAATATGTTGTACATACTTTAAGGTCGAACTTATTTATGGTAGATTGAGGTCAAATGCAGCACAAATTCTTCAGGCTTTATACAAAGCAGAGCAATGGCATGAGCACAGCTCTGAGTTTGATTTACTGGGCAGTGCCTTGCTTGGTCTTGGCAACACATTGGCAAAGTCCTATGGCCTTTGGCTCTGACCAGACTCCTGGTTTGTTGTGGAATGTGACTATGCACATGATGCATTTTCTAGATGATAAGGAGAGCAAGTTCTATTTCTGCTCCTGTTCTCCTGTGCGATGATGTTAATATCCTTCCTCAATGCTGTTAGTATCATTCTTTTCCCCTCTTACTCCATTTCAAAATGTCTTTACTGAAAACTGATCCAAAGAGAAAGGTCATATAGCAACTGTCCAAGATACTTATCACAAACACAATACAGAAAGACTCTTCCAAGTCCTGTCCGACTGAGCGGGGAAAAGGCTTGCTCTCGTTTATACTGACTGTCATGAATACCTGAGAATTGTTAAAGCACAGCACAAGCCAATGTTTTTTTGGTTCCATCTCCTGCTGGTGGTGAAAACAATACATGCATTTTCTGTGTAACCTCACTCTCAAGGCTGCTTTTAGAGGTTTTGCCCTGTTAAAATGCTGCAACACATTTCTTACGCAAAAATCAGGCCTATTTTGAACAACTTCTCATACAATACTGATTCATTTGTATTAGATCACTCATTAAAGTTTGAATGATGAATTTTCATGCCTCCACCTTTTTCTCCCTGTATTGATGCATTGTAATCAGTGTGAAAGTTCAGCCAGTCAGATGAAACTCAAAACTTACAAGATTTCTAGTCTTTATAAAAAAGCAGAATTTAAACAATTTTGGTTGCCAGACATGTCTGATTACTGTATTCCAAATATTCATACCTCTATCATAAATATATAGATTTTCACATTTTTTAATAAGTGAATGAAAATACCTTTTGGGGAATAAAGTGATGTGTTTTAAAGGCATTTGTTTACTTTTTCTGTAAGCTCCTGAGATGGCTAACATACTAGTTGTTAATCACACCATCTGTTCAAGCACTGTTTGACTAAATGAATCAATTCATACTTTTTCTTCTTAAAGCAGTTTTTTACAGAACAATATGTTTGTGTCTATTACCCCATCATTTGGCAATGTGATATGAGATATTTTAATTTTCCTATTTATTGTGCAAGGATTTTCAATCTCCAAATATTTTTTTTTAAATATGCATACAGCACAGAAAAGCTGTGTCTATTGATTTCTGTAGCATTGCAAACAGTGGAAAAATCTGTTCCATTCTGCTGTCAAATTTCAACCATCTGATTATATTTAAATGAGTTATTTCAACATGTTTCATTTAAATGACCGTCACTCCAGCGATTCCTCCTGCGTACCGAAGATGGCAGTGATGCACAACCTACCCACCCTCGAGGTGCTCACTCACATTTTGGGTACTGGTTCCAGGAATCAATAAAGTAGGGGGGAAATATTCTGCAAATGGGAATGGCAATCTTTTGTGGTCTTCTGTGTCTCAGTTGTCTCTGATCAGCTTACATTCACAGCATTCCAATCGAAATTCCAGCTAAATATGGAAACTGTAGCTTGAAATAAATATAAACCCAAGCTTAGAAAGACTGTAACCAAGCTGTTTTTAAATTTGTGTTCATATGCACTTCCTAGCTCCAACTGAAAGAAAAAATCATCAGTTTCTGTGCATCAAATCCTGGTCATTCCTGAAATGCCATATGAAATGCTTAAAGTTTTGAGTTACTATGGGTCATTTCTAACTCCTCTGAAGCTTTGCACAAATATGCTGCAATATGTCCCTGGTTCTTAGTTTACCTTAAACTAATGTTTTGTAGATTCAGAGGAGGAATGCTGAGCTGAGCACCAGGGAGAATCTGACAATTAATAAAATAGTTTCTTGAATAAAAATAATGATTGTAGCCACACTGGTAGTACAAACAAATAAAATGAAAATAAGTAACAAAATAAATTCAGTATAATATAACAAATAATCCTGAAGCAGAAATGACTGAATGACTTCTTGATATCATGTACCAAACATACCTTGATACTGCAGTGGAATCAGAGTGAACAATTGTCCCTGAAAGCTATGTCCTATTTACATGGTCGCTCAAGAAACAGTGAGTCATTTTCCTCACTGTTGTGATACCAGTGTCCAGACAGTTTGTTTTTCAAGAAAGGTAACTGTGGTCTCAGTTAATATGTAGTTAATAACTATATATTAAAGACAAAAATTGTTCAAAAATTGTTTCTTGTTCATATTCTCTTTTCCAACCTAAATTTGATTTGTGTAAATTCATGTATAGTTAGGTTACCTGGCCAGACTAGTTTCTGAAAAATTGTGTGCTACAGTAGAAATGCATTTACTAAGTAATGAAGAATGATGCCAAGATGGTCTTAATAGAGTCTTCATCCCCCCCTTGGTTTGCCTGGTTTTCTTTATTGACCATTTGGGGTTTTTTTTTGTTAATAGCAGAGAAAGAAAATAAAAGGGTGAATGTGTCTGTGAATGATGTATCAAAATTTATGTTATAATCAGTAATTATAAATTATAATCAGTATTGTGTTGTGCCAGTGGAACACTGTTGTCTTTCTGGATCATAAATAGAGCAGAAATCTGCCAGTAATGCAGGCATCAAACAGGTGTATATGCTGAGGAGTAGGTTCATGGCCTTGAACTGGCACTAAATGTGAACTGCAAGCCAGTGAAAGGTATGCAATAATATATGTATTGTTTTCTCAAGTATCCTGGTCAGGTGAAAAGCTGCTGAATTATTTTATAGAAGGTGGAGATTTTGTATTTAATTTTAATTACTAGCTAACATTAGTCTGCTTTGAATGGGTTGCATGAGTCATTGTGAGGTGACTCCTCTGAGAAAATGGATTTTTTCGTAAGAAGACATAAGAAGACATTCTTTCACCCTTCAAACCCTTTTTCAAATCTAAATATTTAGCACTTAGCAAATATAATCCACTGTGTTGCTTTGAGCGACAAAACTTATTTGACAATGGAGTGGCCCATCCTTCCAGTGAGAGGCCACACAGCTTCACTTAGGTCTTAGTGAAGTTTCAGTTTGAACCAGCCACTGTTCATTCCAGTCTTGGCAGAATTCATGTATAATGGCATTTGTTTCATGTCATTGATTTATTCTACTGGAGACATGTTATTCTCATGTTACTAACAATGAAGGTAATGTCTTCCCCATTCCTTGTGGTTCATCTATGAAAGTAGAGAAAGGAAGGAGGAAGGGAGGGAAGAGGAAGGATGGCCATACACTTTGTAGGTCTCTGGGGGATGAAGGCAGTTGTCATGGTTCACTAATGCTGCTGAGGTCACCAATACCTTATCGAGTATATGAAAGCCAGCACAGAGGGCAATACTGAGACTGAAGTTCAGGTTCCAGTTTTAAAACCTTGCTGGGAATATCTCTCTTGAATCCTGATCCTCCTCCTTCAGAGATGTGTGTAAGCTACATCCAAGTACTTTAATTGGTTTGTGTTATGTTTCACCTATCTGATTATCAAAACCTTGATTTTTGATTTTGTAAGAAATTTTTCAAAACTATGCATCCTCTCCATTTAAGGGGTTATGACTTTTTACAATATACTTTTAAATGTGGGTGTAAGGTAAAATTAGTAAGTCATTTGTCACATTAGATCACATCAGATCACTGAGAAACTCATCCTGAGCTACAGCATCAGGATGAAACTGCTCCTACACTGCTTTATCTGGTTAATTAAAAAGGATATCTAGGGAGTTCATGTCAACTTGAATAATGATACTGCCTTTCTGTACATATTAGAGTTCTCCTTGAAAAATCTAGTAAATAGCATTGCCATGTTGAGATTGGAGATTTTATTCAGGAGGTAGATTGAGTCTGCCATTTTGAAAGGGAAAGATATATGGTTTTCTTCAAAACAAAAGCAATTGTCTCCTGAGACAATTAAATTTACCTTCTTTACATTAATAATCTTTCAAATTTGACTTCCTTACCATTCATATCTCTTCTGCAATTTCTTTTTCACTGGATGAGGTTGTTCCTTAACACTTCTAAATGTTCTTGATCTTTTTGATTGTGTAGCGTTTAGAATTATCGAATCTTGAAAGCATAAAATCTTTCATAATGTGACTTGATCTCCTTATGGATTTTATATGCTGTGAGCTGACTTGGTGCAGTCGTTATTCGTACGGTTGATTACTAACTTATAAATAAATCCCAGAAACTTCTGTGGAATCATTTTTGTAAGTGCATGTAAATAGAAAGTAGATAATATGTCATGTTTTGTATGTGAAAAAAAATAATGTGAGTTGTTACTCTTTTATTGCAGAAGGTCTCCTTTAGGTTTCTTACAGATCTTTTCTAAAGATTTTGCAGTAATGGATTATTTTCTCTCTAAAATGTTGATTTTATTGAGATAATCATTTTGAGATAGCCATTGAATTATTTAAAAAGCTTTTAAAGAATTTTAGTTAAACAATGCCATGATTTTACTGAAACCTGGATTGTACTAAATGACAATTTAAATTCTTTTGCTTATTGCAAATAAAGGAAAAAATGAAAGTGAGCAACTCAAAAAAAAAAAAAAAAGAAAGAAACAAGGGCCAAAAAGAGATCTTGAAAATTTGGGCAACCTTGAATTATTTAATATTGTTACAAAATTATTTGTTTTGGATGTCTGTTACTGTCAAGTTAGAAACTAAACTACATCTGCTGAGAAATGGCAATAATATTTCATTTGTACTGAAGAAAATTGTCATTGGGCTATATAGATAATAACTATTTTTCAATATGTTTGCTTCAAATTTTGTACTGTAGCTGACTGGAAAGTGGAGAAAAAAGTGAAAACACCATCTAACTGATCCTAATGAAAGACAGCCAAACAGAAAAGGAATCTTTAAATTTTTGAGATTATGTCTGCATTGAAAGCTAGATTGTCGAAGTCTGGTTCTATTACTCTGTCTCCAAATCTTTCCATTTAAGAATTTGGAAGTCTGTGTAATTTCTTTCCATATTGGTGCAATAGCATAAGGTGTAAGGAAACATATTTGCTCTGAAGGATGCCATGGGAGTGATGGAGAACCTGATGGCAGGAATAGAGTCAAATTGGAATTTATAAAGTTCTTGATGATATTTTAAGCTCTGAAAAAAAAAAAGAGTTGCTATTATTATTATTGTGTTTTGCCCTGGCTTTTAATATCAGGTGCAACATGCTATATGTTTTGGGAAATAGGAAAATTTTAAATCCCAAAATAAAGAAATGATTTTGTAGAAGCTATCTTAAATCTGTTTTGGCAAAAAAGCTGCATCCGTGCTACCCATCAATAGTAGAAACAGATTTCTATGAGTTTTAATATAATTGCTCCTAAGAATCATTTTATATCAGATCCTCTTTCCCAGACATCACATTCAGAAAATAACTCACAGGTGCAGTGATCTCTAAATCAGTGAGCTTATGCTATTTCCCAGCATCATGCTGCTAATTCATTACATGTCTTCCCCTCTACCTCTACTGGTGCTTAGATGATAAACTAAAGGTGTTTAAATCATGTTTATGGCAGGTTAGAGGGGAATAAGATGAAGAAGAAGTAAGAAAGGAGAAGATGGATGAGATGGTGCAACACTACTTTGATGATGAAAACACTTTGTCAATTAGATCCATGTAACATCTGATTCTTTACCGTCTTCAGGCCATACATACTCTGCTCTTCACTGAATCACATATTTGTTCATTTTATACCATTCTCTGTGCTTTTGCTCCCACAATTACCTTCGTCTGTGGTGGTGGAAACACTCTAGCAGCTTGACAGTCTCTAACTTCCAGTTTTCTCCTATTGTAAAAGAAATTCTTGATGTATTGTGGAAGAGAGAGGATTCAATCAAAGCAAGTGCTAACTGCTCAGTACATTTCCTATAGACATTGTTAATTCCTTGGACTTATTTTCATAACAGAAGGGTTATGCAGAGAATCTTTTTCAGTCAGTTACCTTTTCCTTATTAGTTTGCAGGTAAACTTTTTCTTTATCCTTCTACAGGACCTCTAAGAATCAAATCTTTTGCACATTTTATTTAAACACTGTAAAAATATTCCATTTGCAATTTGAATTGATTACATCTCAAAGCAGAAAATAAAAGGAAATAATGATGGCAGGAAGACCTGTTTACAAAAACACTGCAAATGTGGTGATGCATTATTCAAGGACAAACATTTCCTTCATGCAGTGCAAGGACCTGATAAGTTCCTGGCTGCTGTCAAATTACTACAATAACAGTGATGCAGCTGTAGTAGAATTTATTCTCTCTTTGCTTCCCTTGCTTTGGTCTCCCTAATATCTTTAAAAATTAATTTATGTAGAAATGAAATCTCTTGTGGACTTAGTATAACACCCCCTCCCCATTTTCAGACTGAGCTGCTGACAGTTTCTAAGCATTTAAGTGAATCTTGTACAGGAAATGCAGTGAGACTCATCCAGGCTTGGCCAGATAGGAAGGGTTTTGATTCTTCTAGACTCTTCCACTCTAGACAAGAGTGAATACAAAAATAATGTTTCAGAAGCATGACAAGGATGTTTGGAAGCAGGTGTTGCAGTAAAGAGTTTTTGTTGTCTGGTTCTGCTAACAAGGTCTTTAGCTAGAAAGGTAAGGGGTATGACCACATCTTCATTTTTACCAGGATGGAGGCAAACCCAGCTCCACTAGACTTCAAGGCACAGTAACATGACTGCCATGAGCACCTGTGGCTGTTGGCTTTTCTGTTATCAAACTGAGTGTTATTGTGAACACAATGTCTCATCCCATTTCAGGCAATGCTTCAGCATTCACTCTTATCCTGTAAAACTCAGAGTAATCTGCTTTTATGTAGAGAATTGAATGGAGAGGGACTAACAGTTTCCCACATACTTATTGAAAACTTCTCCTCTGGGGTTTATATGGTCTGTAGAAAATGAACACAAAATTCCCCTTAGTTGTCATTCTGCCTCATATGAGCAATATCCTCTAGGATTTGTTTCAGCCAAATATTTTGATGATTCCTTCTTCAAAGATAACCTAGAAATGCGGGTGTACTTACACTCAGGGTATATGAATATAAATTACAGATGCCAAAGTACTGTATTTTCTAGAGTGCAAAGTACTATTTATTATTTATTAATAATGTATTGTGTATTATTTATTCTTTATTTTGTGCTTACTTCAATTGTTTTAATAATAAGTATTTCTAACTTTGCACTACAGAATATGAATGCTGACTGAGTTTTAAGTGCATGTATTTTTGCTTCTGTTCTTTTCAAAGCAAACAGTTATGGTAAGCCAGTTTTATATTATTACATCCTCTCAAGGGACTTAAATAAAAAAAAGTCTGTGAAACATTGCACTAAATCATGAGTCAATGAGGCCACTCACAGTACATAAACCTAACTGTGTTCAGAAGTCTTTTCTGGGTCAGGGCAAAGAATGTATTCACTTGCCAGTACTGCCTTAAAGACAACTTAGCAAACAAAAGATTCAAGCACAACAAGAAAAGCATCATTCTTATGAAGACACTTGACATTCCCTGAAGCATCCACACCCAAAAGAATCAGTCCACACCTGTAAAGCAGACTAAACTGAAAGCAGTTTAAATATGTTCAAGTAAGAGAAGTTCAAATATTTGCAAATATTAAGCAATTGGTCAATGTACTTCTAATTCATCTGATTGCATTAAACTTGAACACACAAAGGTCTCTCAGTATCACTGAGAAAACTGAAAACTTGATAAGCTCTGAAACTTGCTGTGTTCACTGAAAATGTGTAACTGTGCATTCAGTAGGTCTGTACATTCAAAAGTAATTCTAAAGATGTTATCTTTTCATACTTTGGGTTCCTTAGGCTTCATACGCAGTGTAATTAACGCCCAGTTGAGAATAACCTCTGTTGTTCATTCAATACATGAATCCTCTCACTGTGGCTAACACACCAAGTTATGTTTGTGTTAAGAGAGTTTGTATATTGTTACAAAATGTTATTGCCTTTGGACAGGTATTTGTGCTACAGATCATACAAAATGGGAAAAATAATCTGTGTGTCAATGTTGCCAAGTTACGCACTGAAGTAGTAAAGATGTATAAAAAAGTGGTTTGTAATGGATATGCTGATTGTAAAGAAAGACACTTAAATGGCTGCTTCTCTCTGTCATTTGAAAAGTAATTATGTCTATAAAACTCAATCTGTTTTGGTAGAGCATTCCATACATTCAACTTAACAACTGAAATTTGTTGTACTCTATATTTGTTTTAACCATCGAGCTTAAGCTGTATGTTCTTGCAATGCTTAGAATGCTTTGTTTTGATTGTCCTTAATATTTCTGATTGTGATACTGGGAAACAGACGAAGAACTGGAAATCAGGATCTCCTGAGTTTTCCATTCTCCAACTTACTAAAGTGGCTTCTCAAAAAAGTGTTACTTAGACTCCTGTAACTTCAGAGAACAGTTTAGCAGAATGCAAGTGATGACAAGTCTTGGAAAGGGTCTGTAAACTGCTTTGTAAGGCTTGCATGTTAGATACAGCATTTTAAATGCAAAATACTTGCATCAAGTATTGGGAAACATTATATTGTATTTTATATACTTTGTGGCATTTAGAGAATTGCTTCTATTTCTGTTATGGAAATGCCATTTAAAATCCATTGGATTGCTTACAGGTGATACTTTTATATTTCACCTGTGTAGGGAGTTGTTCGATGGTTTCTTTTGTATCCACATTGTGTTTCCACTTGATTTTTTCCCTCCAACTGCCTCCCAATTAACTGTGACACAAGGACTTACGTTTATAGAAAAGAGGTGAGGAAAAGTTTATTTAGTGTGGCAGAATCAGTATATAGTTTTGTTCTAGGTTCATCTTTAAAATTCTGCTCTCATGGCCATCTATGCCCAGCAGCTGTGCCTGTCGAGCGAGGTCCTCATTCCTGTGTCTGCCTCTCTGGGAAATGTTGACAAACACATCAAGCAGAACGCATTTGAATAACATTTGAAAAATATCCTTGCAACAATTATATATGTGTTTTTGGAGAGGTGTTTGTGGTTCCAGGCTGGGTCCTACATAGGTTTGTACATAAAACTACATTTCTCCCTTCGGTATTTCAACATTCAGTGTCTTGGATAAAACAAGATTTTTATCTTTTTTTCTCCTCTGGGAGGTTAGATATTCTATTTATCTTCCTTGAAGTTGAAGACAAAAAAAAGCATGAGATGTCTTAGTCAACATACATAATTTATAGAAAGGTGAATGGATGCTATTTAAAAATGTGCGTTAATATGGTCACTTATTAGTAAGTTTTCTGCCACTTATTAATTTAATATGACTTTCTTCTAATGCTGATATGAACAATTCATTTACTGATGGGCAATGACTGCATAATTTAATAGGAATATATAAATACCTAAATTAATTTTAAAGCTGTAAATCTGTGCATAACCAGTTAGTTTGGGCAACATGAGAGATAGTTTTGCAAGTATTTCTCTGACAAGATGCAAGTAGTAGTTAACCTATATGCAAACCTGTATTTCCCAGAAGAAGAAACAGGTAACTTTGGCTATAATCACAGTTTGTTTAGGGAAAAGTAAACTAAATAATTACTACTCTTGGAGAATGCTTTAATAGAAACAAGAGAGTATTAATTTGATCCTTCAAGAGTCATTCAGTTTTTAGTTAACACAAGGGCTATCCAGTAATGTAGTATTAATCATTAGATTGTACACCAGAGCTTCCGGACACTTAATGCCTGGGGTTGGAATGTAATTCAGATAATGCTGCTTCAAAAACAAAGGCCACCTGCCCACTTGAACAAAAGTAAGATGTGTATTAGTGGGTAGAAGCACAGATCCAAGGAGCCTTGGTCAAGCAACAGAACAGCTGAAAACATGACAAATTTTGCTCAAAACCACCTGTGTTTTCATTCCATGACCTGTAAGGAGGGACTACTTTGTTCACAGTTTTTCACCTAAGTTATTTTGTGGATGTTATTTATTGAGAACCAGGAAAGGGTACAATCCTGTCTTAAATTTTGCTATTGAAAGTGAATGTTATTTGATATATCAAGTTTAGTCAACAGCTTAAATATTTTGAAAGAGTATTATTTCACGATTTGGTCTAACACTCTTAAACAGTTGGTTTACACTTTTGAACAATAGATAGTGAGAATCTCACAAAATTCCATGTCTCTAATTAGTAGGTAAATGAGAATTGTTTGACATGATACCCAAATGGAAGCAGTAAGTTTTATTCTATGAGCAATGGTTGATTCAATGCTCAAGATTTCTTCTTTTTCTGCGAATCTCTATTTATTAACTTCCAAAAGAAGAGGAAAACATGGAAGCTTCCAACTACTTTTCCACTAACTTTCATTTAAGGTCTTCAGAGGACTCTTTTGTTGTTGCACCCTCAGCAAATTTGCAGATGACACCAAGCTGGGTGCTGCTGTTGGCACACCTGAAGGATGGGATACCATCCAGAGGGACCTGGACAAAGTCGAGCAATGGGCCCACCAGAAAATCATGAGGTTCAGCAGGGCCAGGTGCTGGGACTGCGCCTGGGTTCAGGTGACCTCCGCTGTGGGTACAGGCTGAGAGATAAAGATATAGAGAGCAGTCCTGCCAAGAAGGACTTGAGGGTACTGGTAGATTAAAGATTGGACGTGAGCTGGCAATGTGCAATTGCAGCCCAGAAAGCCGAGTGTATCCTGGGTTGGATCCAAAGCCCCATGGGCAGCACGGCCAGGGAGGGGATTCTGCCCCTCTGCTCCACTCTGGTGAGACCCCACCTGCAGTGCTGCATCCAGCTCTGGGGTCCCACCACAGGGAGGACAGGGACCTGTTGGAGTGAGCCCAGAGAAGAGTCATGAAGGTGATCAGAGGGCAGGAGAGCCTCTCTTGTGAAGACTGGCTGAGACTGCTGAGGGCATTCAGCCTGGAGAAGAGGAGGCTCCATGTAGGCCTCACTGCAGCCTCTTGGTACCCAAGAGAAGCCTACAAAAAAGCTGGGGACAGACTTCCCAGCACAACCTGTTACAATAAGACAAGAGGTAGTGGATTTAAGCTAAAAGAAGTTTGAGTCAGATATAAGAAGTCAGGTTTTTACAATGAAGGTGATAAAACACTGACACAGGTTGCCCTGAGAGGTACATGGCCCATCCCTGGAAACATCCAAGGCCAGATTAGGTGGGGCTCCGAGCAACCTGATCTAGTTGAAGATGTCCCCACTCCTTGCAGGATATTGAAACAGATGACCTGTAAATGTCCCAAAATATTCTATGATTCTATGACTACAAAACTCTCCCAGGAAATTTGTGGCAAAAGAATTTCTTCTGTTCTAGAATGTCACTGGAGATTTCAATTCCAAATGTAAAATATTGTTGACAGTTATTAAGTTCCCATTCAACTCACCTCTAAAAAATATTTTTATTAATATTTTCCAAAACTCTGAAAAAAAATTTCTAACATGAGGTGCTTCTGACATGCATAAAGGACAAAGAAAATTAGGCTGCATTTCTTATGGGGTTTTTGATTGGTTGGCTCCTTTTCAGACCTATTCCACAGGGTGAGATAAAGAAGGCCACACAAAATTGACACAGATTAGAGATTACAGTGATAGACTATTACAATGATTGTAAGTAACTTTTGTAACATTCTGCACATCTTTTTATCTTCCTCATACTTTCTGTTTAAAATCTTACAGAATTCTTGAAATTTACATCTATGAAAACACATCTGTGCTTCAGGAACAATAGCATTGCGTCTCTACAACTCACTACGAAGTAAAAAGCCATACATTCAAAATAATATGCAAGTAAAAGTTGCATTTAAAACTGTATTGCTACATAATTATCCTGTTTACAGTCTTCCCTACAGCTTTTCTCACAGAAAAATGTAGATTTGGAATCTAACTGGAATAAAAATGCCAGAAAACTTTGGCAAGACGATGGTTGCTGCATACTTAGGGATACTGCATGGAGAAAGAAATGTGTTCATAATTAGGGAAACACAGAACAGTTCTGATTACGTCTAAGAAAAGCCAAAGAGAATAACTTTCTGAAGGACAGACCATGTAAGCTTAAGTGGATGAAAACTCAGCTTTACACTAAAGTAGTTAAAGGAAATACACAACTCCTCACTGAGCTGGTTCAACAGATCAGATATTTCAGAGCCTTTTATAATCCATTTCTAGCTTTGTTCTTGACTTAAAATATACAGGTCATTTGCCCTGAAAGTTTAAAAAAAAATTGTGCGTTTTCTCTTACAATCTCTGAGTAAAAGTTACAAAAAGTCAGAAAAACGTTGTGCTGAAGATAGACAAAATTGGTTATATTGGTTTTTTTTTGAAGTGTTCAAACCCTGTTTGCTTTTGAGAAAGATTTAAATAGGAGGTAAAGTGTTGCTGCATCTTCTGAACAGATTTTCATATCTACCTGACCCTTGCTATCCAGGCACTTCTAAAATCACTTCATCACTTCAAAAATATTTTAAAACACTCAGTCTGACTAGCTAGTGTTGGACTACTTAGTCTCACACACTTAGACCTTGAGCCCAAAAAATTTTTCAAGCTAAACCGGTGAACTTGGAGAGCTAAAGTAACTTAGATCTGCTGAACTAACAATGACACAGAAATATCTACATGAGCATTATCTCTGCAAGCAAGTTCTGATTGAGTGAAGCTGAGCAACTGCCTTTTATATCTGACCAGCGGGCAGGTTGTATGGATCTTGACACAGCACAGAAACCTGCATTTTGAGATGGTTTGAGAAAGCTGGAGCTTCTGAGTGAGTTCCTTGTAGCATTCTCTGCCTCGATGTGAGACCATGTTCTCATGGCACACAGCACTGACAAATGTGGTGCTGCAGTTTAACTTAGCATGAATAGCCAGGTTTCATCAAAGCACTATTATTCTCTGAAAATGCCTAGAGATCTTTAAGCCCTTGATTTTCAAAATGTAGTAGTCAGATCTGACCTCTTTGAGTTGCCAATTTTTCTAATTATTGTCTTACCTTACGAATTTCACATCCCATTCATAAGGATAGTGACCAAAAACTCTAAGCCCTTTTTCTATGGTACTTAAGAGTCTCACTTGTTAAATGTGCTAATAATTGAAATAATTATTGTGGTGGTTGGTAAATAAATTAGTAGCTTAAGGACAAGGTGAATGGATTGGCTCCTCCCAAGGTCCTTTGTTCTTTCATTATTGTGTATTCCCTTTTTGTTATTGCTATGGATTTTGTATTCCCCCTTCCCTTTCTTCCCTGTGTCTCCCCTTCCAGGTTGCTCTCCCCTCCCCGCTCTCCCCTTGGCCCCTGTTCCTAGGCACTCCTTCGGGTTTCCCCTATGGGCCCCTGTGCCTCAGCCCACCCCTGTACCACCTGTGTGCCCTGAGACCATTGGTTCTCATGCCCTCTCCGCCCTCCCTTTCCCCATATAAGACCCCACGACCCTCGTGTGTCTGCGTCTTCGCCTCTGGGGGTCTTCGCCTCTGGGCTGCTTCTGGGACCATGGCTCCTAGGATTCCCGATACCATCTAAATAAAGCTTTTCCTGTGGAACCCATGAGGAGACCCTCCTTGCCTCCTTTTCCACCGCCGCGTCGAGGAGCTGATGCTTTGCTGGGGCGCGAACGCTCCGAGCGCCTTTGACGCTCCCGGGAAAGACGCGGCCTGCCACGCCGCTGCCAGGGCGCATTTAAAAACATTTACAACAAATTATTTTTTAAAAGCATGAGTGAGCCAATGGAAAGTGAAGACATTTCAGTTAGGAAAAAAAAAGGAAAAAAGAAATTAATAAAACCAGTGTTCTTAAACAGGTTCGTGTCAGCATCTGTAGCATCTCTAGAATTTTTATTCATATGCGTAAGTAAACCAAATCCCATCACCTTTATGTACATGCAGGAGAAACTTTGCAGAGCAGATGGTTGCAGAAGTGACAAGGGAACAATACTAAAGTCCTCATCCGACACAGATGTTTATCTTGTATGTTTCTTGAAATCAAGTATTTCTGCCCCCGAACAAACTGTATCTAAAAAAGGGTCTGAAACAGCTGCTTTTCTTATCTCCTTTGAAGCATAGGGTATTCAATAGCATACCTAAAAGGGCACACCTATCCTAGATATTAAATCCTCAAATCTTCTGTGCATCTTTCCGTGGACTTCACTTGTCTAAGTCATTCTTACTACAAATTAAGGACTTATACATTGATATTTGGTACCAAACCTGCAATCATGTTTGCTAAGCACAAAAAGAAACTTTTCTTCACATCATAAATTTGCCTTTAGTCCCTTGCAGAATGTCATGGTATGTCAGCATGTAATTGCAAGAAAAAGCTACTATTCCTTAGGATTACTTCTTTAAAACATTCTAGGGTTTTCCTCTTGCACAACATACACTTATTTCTTCTTGCAAATCTGTCCAGTGTTGTTGGACATGGAGTGTTCCCAGTCATCCACCTACAAAGGAGAATCATACATGTAAACACAGCCCTTATACTGCTCTTCTGAGTGCTACAAACCAGACAAAATGTGGAGGACCGTTGTAGCTTAACCTCTATGTTGACAGAGTCTCGTTGGACTCTGTGTGCTCATAACTTACCTTTGGAAAAACATTTTTAGGTGTTTTGAGGGTTAACTGTACAATACATGGTATATGTAAATGATGTTTTTCTCATTCTGTAACAACCCTAACATTTGTTGGTGGAATTGTCACTACGTGATATAAAGATCATTATGTATAGAGATGTTTTTCAGAAGTTGTAATTACTTTAAAGGATATACTGTAAGGCATTTGTCTGGAAGAATTTAAAAGGTAATATAAACTCACCATTTGTTTTAATCAATCATACTTACTTCTTTTTCCTAGTGTTTTCCTTCTGTTTTAATTTTTTTGAATCTTAACTGTCAATACCAACTTTTGATTTTTCCTCTTTCTTTTCCCTTCACAGATCAAATCTTTTTGATCTTTCAGGGTTTTCAAGCAGTGTTCTGACATGCATTCAAAATCTCTTTATACCACAGCCTTCCTAAATTTCTTTTGTTCTTGATTCGAGTATAAACAGCTATGTTCCCTTTAGTTATTTACAATATACTTAAAAATACCTTCATGTGAGTGTAGCTAGTATATATACTTTTTCTTCTCCCCCATATCTTCACAAGCTTCAACAATGCCCACAGTTGACTGAGATCTGAGTTGACAGATGTCCAGATTTAAATCTCAGATATATGGAGTATCATTTAAATTAAAATCAAACTGCTGTTCTATGATGAGAATGTTCTGATTTTCAAATGCATACATTGAGACTTGTTGACATAATGACTAAAACGCATAGTCTTGTTTCGAAGCATTTAATCACTTCATTATAAACTTTTTCATTTTGTATTAGTTCTTTTTGATATTGTAAATTAATACATGCATAAAAGCAAACTATCATCAGTTGAAATGCCTATTGCTATCACTATTAGAAAAAGGTATACTTACCACTGCATTTAATAGACCTTTGTCTGAATAAAAGTCAGGGAAAAAAATCCTTTTTATTGCAACTTGTAAAATCTTGGAGTCTAGTCCTTAAATCTTCCCTCACTTGCAAGAGTAAGTACTGAGAATTTAAATTGCATCAAACTGGAGGATGCTGCAGAAAAAGGTGCCTCTGTGTTTCTTTAGTGCTGTAGAACAAAATGAAAACACTGCCTCTAAATATTTCTTTCCAACAATCTTTAGTGGTTGATTAAATATTTGTGCTGTTCAATAGCAGTTCTGTAGAAGCAGGCTCAATGCTGAGGACCTCACTGAAGTGCAAGACAGAGTCTTATCGTGGTGAAGCGTTGTTAAATTCTGCTTATACGTGAGAAGGCATGGAGAAGTATGTACTGAAGCACTATCTCTTAGAAAAAGATAAGATTTATTTTCACTAAGAAATTCTTAATTTGGAAATAGTCTATAAACAGAAACAAATCTGGTGTGTGAGCTTTTCACATTATTTTCCTCTCTCTGGATATGCTTGTTTGCTTAGAGAAGTCCTGTGCAGTCTGTTCTTGCAGCGGGCGGTATGCTCACCCACCACAGCTTATGGCTGACCAGATCACAGTCCACAGTCCTTGATACAGACCAAGGAAGGAAAATGCATTTCAGCATGGAAATGTCAAGAAAAGCTGTACTGTTTTACTCCTTTATGACCTTTATTATGGCCTTAGATTTGAAAAATCTTTCTAAACTCCTACCCATATGCTCTGAGTAAAGCAAATGTTTGTGCTGCTGCTCTATATAATCCCCTTTTCCTTTCTCCCACATCTGTTACTGACCAGGCCTTTTCTTCACTGTGATGTGAGTGCTTAGTTTGAAAAGACACAACATACTTAAAACTAGAAGATGTCATTGTTATGGAAATATTTTACTCAGGCTCAAAATCAGGGTTTAGGAATCTTCAGATTTCCTCTGTGATTTTGGGCAGCTGACTAAATCCCTCTGAGCTTTAGTCTCCTATTTGTAAAAGTGAATAATTATGATGTTTAATTTTAGGAGAAAATTATTGTTGCTTATTTTGATTGAAAGAATTTTTTCCTTGCATAATACTAGGAAATAATATAATCTCATGAATCTTTCACACACTGCAAATAATGCAAATATTTTTAAAAGTAAGACTATTGTCTCAAAATGCTTTAAAATTAAGTTATATATGAACTATCTTTGGGGTTTGAGTGAGTTGTACCTTCTGCTGTTTCAATGTTTTTGGAGAGTGAAATAGTAAAGTAGATGAATAAAAAGTCCTAAAGCTTTTCTGCTCTGCTGTTGAACACTAGTAAGCTCTATGTACCATAAGCATAGGAGCTCTCCTTGCTGTCATGTTCATTTGGAAGGCCACGTCTGGAGAGAAAACTTATGAAGGCTTATCCTTACAGAGGGGTATCCTTACAGAAGTACAGCAGCTTCTACTGGTTTAATTATATAAATCACATTTATGTGACACGTATAAACACTATGCTGTACTCTATCTTGGCAGGCGCATGTTACTTGGTTTACTTCCAAGATTTCAGGTTGCTGAACATCACGTATTGCATGCCCCAAATACAGTGGAAAAAACAAAGGCCAAAAATTGCAACCATCTCCCCACTTCCATAGGTACTGAACCGGGGCATATTTGGCTCCAGGATTTCTGGGGTTTCCTTAGCACTTTGTCAAGTGGAGCAGCCATAAAAATTGATTCAAAGGAGAGCTTGTCAACCTGAACAAGCACGTGCAGAAGTGGCTTAGCTTGTCAACACGCTTTTGGAGCAGATCCTACCTTGCACCTTCTTGCTTCAGTCTAATGAAGTAGAAAGCCACAGATCCTTTGAATTTATTGCTCCTGCTTTCAAATGAGTTGTTTATACAGCAGAGTAGACATTCAGTGAGTTGTTTAGAGATACTTATGGTATGGAGATGTGACCAGTTGCAAAACATGGGAGGACACAAAGGTCACTTGATTTGCATCAGCCCAAACAGTTGTGTTCATAACAAACATGCCATTCTGTACACACACAGGATGGCCAGAAGTGGCTGCAGTTTCTACATGAAACTATGTGAGCAACCTATTCTGTCTTCCATGTCAGAGCAAACTTTCAGAGGAACCAACATCAGCATCAAAGGGGTGAGACTGCAATCCTGCCTTCAGGCACTGTTGGTGCATTGCAAACCAGTTTGATTTCAGCACGTCAGCTGGCCAACTATGGCAGTGGTGGTAGGTGTTAGTGGACTGACAGCTGGCCAGGGCATATGGTACCTCTAAAGATGTGCCAGAAATGACTAATTTTAAGAAAGCAAACTGAACTGCACTCCTACTTCCCTCTCTCAGGTGGGAGGTCTGTGTGACTCTTACGAAGGGAACATTTATAGGTCATCCAAGATTACAGGTATATGAATATGGATTTGAGATGTACTGGTAAGGTATGAGAAAATTTCATGGTTCAAACCAGGGCAAGCCAGTGCTTTGTTTTGTCCCAGTAGTGCAGTATGCAGAGCACCTTATTGCCTGTATGGATGGCAAGTGAGGAGTGTATCTAGGCTTTCCTGTTAAAAACGGTTAGTTCCTGAACTGGCTGCAGACTGTGGAGAATAGGAAGCTGTAAGCTTGTGTTTGGGAGGGAAAAAAAAGACAAAAAGTAGCTGATAAGGCTACTTGATATCATGGTACCATGTTATCACATGGTGCAGCTTTTTGTCTCTCTTAACATACATTGCAGTTAACTGTAGTTGAAAATAAATATCATCAGAGTTTGTATACAGCTCTGTGAAATGGGATGGCTTTTATTTATTAAAGATAGTTTGCAGATTTGAGTTGTGCCCTAGCTCATGGTTGATTCGAGTTTAAGACATTTTTGTCCCGATTGAAGGGACATATAGAAACACAGAAGACTGAAAAAGCTGGTTTTAATTTTGTTTAGTGACAGATTTTGCATTGTTTTAATTGATTGTTAAAGCTAAATTCTGTATAATCAAAATTAGGTCCATATTTTCTAAGAGGAGCTTCAACCTCTTCCGATTTAATATCATATAGAAAACTCCAGCCTTTTAAAAATATGCCTATTTTATGGTCATGATTAACTCTTTTTTTATTCTTTACTACAGTACCTGCCAGGAGCTGAGAGCTGCAAGGAATGTTCTAATCATTGATTAAATATCTTACTGCTTCTCATTTTTCTTTCCTTCTTGTTTATAGTTTAAACTCCTACACGCATAAACAAAAAACCCAACCAACCAACAACAACAAAACAAAAAACCACCCCAAGCTTTCCAAGGGGAAAGTGTATATGTAATGATTTTCAGGAACCTGTATCTATTGTAAATGCAAATTGTTCTTTGTATTGAAAGTGCCACTGTGCAAATGCACAGAAATGAGTTATACATTTCAGCATCAAGGCTGAGGCACACACAAGACTAGACAATTGCTTTTCCAAGTCCACAGGATTGTCCTTTGACACTATGTACAGAGAGTATTTATAAATTTAATCCCTTATCATTCTAGACTTTTTCTTAAATATTTTTAGCTTATGCAACAGCATCTGGTTTAAAACAGGAAACAGGCTTATAGCTAAATGGCTTTTGCACATAAATATTTAAACTCTATATACTGAAATGTGACACCACAAGTTATCACTTCCCGGTATGCAACCTCTTATGCTCAGTTTTACTTTGGCAGATATAAAATGTCACCAAGACATGATAAACGTAAAGTCCTTCTCAGAAAAAAAATGAAGTTCTAAAATCACTTTGTAATGCTATAATCTTAATGCAGTGTTTCTGATTTTATTGAATTTGCATGTTTTGGGGGTGTTTTTTCTTTTCCAAAGGTAATATGCCTTCACATTTACTTAAAAGTTTGACTTAGTCTGCTCTCTCTTCTGATAGCGGGATATTTGCTGTAGGTTTCAGTGGATGATTTGTATTACAAGAATATGTAATCAAATAGTGTAAATTCTCTTCATTCAAGGGATATCTACAAGCTTTAGGAGCTACATTAAGCAAAAAACGTAGCTACACTATCCTGGAATTCAGCGTTGGGCAGGAAGAGTTACAGCATGTAAGTAAGATGATCACACGGGCAATTGATATGTTTACTGCATTAATGCCTTTTTTTTAATGCTTCTTAGTTGTGCATCCTTACCCCAATATTATATTTGTAATTCTCTTCAGAATATGGACTACATATATTTGCTGTTCTATTTACCCTCCTTCTAGCCGGCCCATTTCAGCTAAATAACCTGACATGTTCTACCTTTCCACTGGTCTCAAATGGATTTCTGTGTTACTCAGGACTTTGCAGTCGGTTGCAGCAGGTGTGGTAGAAACCAGTTTGAAAGCATGCAAAGTCTTACAGTTGTCAGGGTCCACAGACTGGTTCTGGCAGACTTTGGCGTGTCTGAAAATATCACTGAGGAATCACTTCAGGTCAATCTTAATGAAGGCTTTAGCAATGAATAATTTGAGAAGTTCATTTTGTACCTGTTCAGCACAGAAGAGATTTTGTGTATTACATTCTATTACATGAACATTATAAGTTCCATAAAGTTGTAGCCCTGCCATTGAAGCATTCCTGAGATAGATATACCTCTGATAAGACAATGATTGAGAACAGTTGTTCGCGAACTGAGTGGGCTGCTTGAAAGGAAGCAAAGGAAAAATGAGAGGAGAGGCATGGAGAGTTTGAAGGAGGTTGTGTGCACACAGCATCTGAGGCTGAGGGCAGGGGAGGGGCCCAGTGCGCCAGAGCAGAGTCAGCTCTGACAGAGAAGGGCTCTTAGCTATGAGCAGCTTTACTCAGAGCTGTTTATCCATTCCAGCTTAGTTAGACTTAGTCCTGCCTGCCTCCCACGGACCTAGGAGAGACGGAAGTTATGGAAAAAAAAAAAAAAATTTCTCTTTCTAGCACAGCTAGCAGGCATGATCAGAAAAGAAAGTCAGGGAGAGCACTTAAAGATACCATAGTCAGAAAGGAGGACTGATGAAAATTCCATCCATTTCCAGAGAGCTTTACAGCCCTGCCAACTTGCAGTTTCAGTTGAAGTTTTAGCTTAAATACAAGTATTTTTAGGGATAATATTTCCTTCATGCTGTTTTTGAAGAGCATCACTTATATAATCTAGGGAATGCACGTACAAAAGCTTTGTACATCTAAGTACATTGATAACAGCAAGTATGGATGGACATGCAAAGGTTACAAAATAGTGTCTAGGTATTCTTGTATTCTGGTAAAAAGTCTAAGAGATTTATTCAAAACTCCATGAAGAATTTACTATGCGTTTTGATTACAAATGATAGCCTTACTTTGAACAATAGCAACATTTTATCAGTTGTAAGGAAAAAGAGTTCTAAAAAGCTAATAATATCTCGCATTTTTGTCTTGTTAAAAGCTAATGATTATTGTGGTCATACTGATTTGATTCTTAGCACAGCACGCTTTTGAACCGAATTTGGAAAATAAGTAAAAATTTCTATGTAATTATTAATGAAAAGAGAAAATATTTTCAATTGTTCTGTGTTTTTTTATTCAGACAAAACTTGCACTGGAATAAAAAATGTCCAACTGAGCTCACTTGTGATGATAAAACTTTTTTTTTGATACATAAACCATTAAGTAGAATATTTAAAAATTATATTGATTTTTATCCTCCAAGGGAACTTGTATGTCCAGCAACTGAAAAGAAGAAAGAAGTCAGTGTCGCAGCTAATTGTTTTCTACCTTTCCACTAAATTTTAGCAGATTTGAGCTTGAACACTGCCCTTTTCTTGCTCCACACTGGTCAGATGATAAGGATTAATTTGCTGTGACCTATTTGTTTTGACCTTACTATGACCTTTAAGCTTTTTTATCCCTTTTCCTGACACTGTCTGTCATCTACCTTGGGCAGCCAAGTATAACTTCAAAGCAGTGTTCTGTAGGATACTTAGTTTTATAGCATAGTCATTCATTCCAGCACATAAAAGATCATTTCCCTATAAACATTGTTGATGAAAATAGGAGTAAAATGAGTCTGTTTTAAGCTTCCCAGGTTATGTCTTGGAAGAATGTTACAAAAGGAATAAAATAGGAACCACACACTATTAACTGTTTAAGTCCATTATTTAACTTAATTCCTGTACGAATACTTGCAGAAGAAACTAAGTATGTATGATATAAAAAATGTCCATTGTGTTGTATTTCAAGAGACAGGGCTTAATAGGGTTCTTAGTGTATTTAAAGACATTTTACTGATTAGTTTTCACACTTCTCTTGGAATATTTTAATCCATCTCTAAATATTACACATGAGCCAGAGGTATTAAACCCTTGAGTTCACATCTGGCTTGGGCACTTATATGTATTCAGGATTGGGGGGTTTGGCCTGTAATTATTCCCCCCTCATCTCTAATGATCTCACATGCACTTTACAGGGCTACTCTGACTACTCAGCTTGCACCTATTAATTACAGCTAGAATTGAGCATTTTCCAGGGGATCCCATTTGACGTGGTGATTTTTCTTTCCTTTCACCACGTCAGGTAACAGTCTAGCTTCTGCAGGCTCTACATTGCTTGCTTACTATTCAAAAGGAGCAGAAACTAGAACTTCGTATTTCTAGTGAGATGCAATATTCTAATGCCGAATTGTTGGTCTCAAAAGTGTCTTATTGCATGGAGAGAAGAGCTATGTTGTAAGAATAATGAGAAAATGGCAGTGCCCTAGCAATTAAATGTCTTATTTGTTCCGGGTTTCTAAACCAAAATCACAATGATATAATACACAAATACACCAACTCTTAATAACAGCACCTTGGGACCATGATTAATGCAGCTGCCCCAGATTCACGCAGACAAGATTTTTGGACAGACGCATGCAAAGTATGCCCAGATGCTCTCCCGTGCTCCCTCATACAATCCCTCACCTCACCACAAACCCTTATCAACTTGTTCTACTCATCTCTTTACTGAGTTATAGATTAGAGGTCTTAGTCTAAAATTCCTGTTTGTTTCACAAGATGTCCTGGCTGTACCATGAATATAGGAACATCATCTTGGGTCCCAGTGCAGCAGAATATTTAAGCATATGCTTAGCTGTAAGCACATGTTTTAAGTTCCAGGAAAGTAAGAATCTAATCATGTATTGAATCTGAGCCAGAAAATACAGCACAAGGCATGTGTAAGTAAGTGCAAACAGTTTGCTCAGGTTTTAGGGGTATGTTGAATTATTTTTTTTTATCGGAAATGCCGTATAAACAGAGCCAGACTAAGTTTTGGGCATGGATAATCAGAACAATCTGCAACGGCTTCCCGTCTGTGGCTAATGGGATGTTTCTCCAAGCTTTGTCACCATGGCAAATACTTTTTAATACACAAACATTTGCTGCATTGAAAATCCACCCACTCTTGTTGAAAGATGGCCAGGTTTTGTAAAATTGCATTCCAACTACCCTGCTGATTTTTAAGATAAGCCCTTTCAGTTAACATTCCATGTGTCTAACAAAAGATGTGTGAAAAGCACAGTTTATAAGAACACACACGGAATCTTTACAGTTTCACTGTTCTTTACTTTAATGAGAAAATGAAGTTAAAAAGTCTTCTCATATGTACATGCATGCAAGCATGCAAACAGGGTTTTATTCACTGTTTTTTCTTTTCCTTTCCTTCCCAACCCTCAAAGGGACAAGCCAGTAACTCCATGCCAAGTTTCCATCTAAACTTGACTTCCCAGTTCTGGCAGGCATTCTGTGAACATGTCGTGTATTAATGAGAGATTAGTCTTTGAGGTTTCTTAGTCTTCACTGAGTGAAATGCATATGCTAGGTAATGAGAGATCTATTTAGTTTTTCAAAATAATTGCTCTTAGCTTTTCTTCTTGCTTAAATATGAATATATAGTAAAGTAATAATAAATCTGTGATGTTCTTAAGCACAACACAGATAAAACCTGGATGTTTTTTCCTTGCACTATGGCTCTAGGAAGAATGATCTGTCCAGCTTTTATTTTCAGTGCCATATGGGTCTTTGATACCGGTAGGAAAGGTCCAATCACTTACATGAGAGAGTTACATTTAAGGAGAACTTCAGGGGACATTTGTGGGAAGATATGAGCAATAGCAGTCCCAAGGGAAGACAACTTGCATTTTGGAAACTTTTGTGAAGACTTGCAAGCCTTTAACTTGGCCAAGAAAAGAGAAAAAAAGGGGGAAGAAAAGGAGGGAAGAGGGAAATAGGAAAAAAGAAGAGAATCAAATGACTTCCCAGTAACTCAAAACCATTCCATTTTATTTTTCAGGTCTACACAGGAAATATTTTTCTGAAGGTTTTTTTGGGGTTTTTTTTGGCTATGACCCTTTAATGCTTTTTAGCAAAATCCTCTGGCAGTTTCTAACTGG
Source organism: Oreocharis arfaki (assembly GCA_013398015.1). NCBI lineage: Eukaryota > Metazoa > Chordata > Aves > Passeriformes > Paramythiidae > Oreocharis > Oreocharis arfaki. The sequence continues at coordinate 580,541 of VZRR01003703.1, read as the reverse complement.
ATATGTTATTCTTCTGTCCTTTTAAAAAGCATTTACTTCAGATCTGACTTAAGGGTAAGTCTCCCTTAATGTTATCTTGCTAAACATGAGATAATCTTGTGCAGGCCTATTCACATTCAAATGCTTCATACTTTTGTCTCCAAAAAAAAAAAAATTTACTAAGGCATTACTGGTACATTAAAGGTAGTGATCCTTATATGGTAAGCTTCTTCAAATTTCCACAAAAATACCTTCATAAATTCCTGGAAAATCTCCAAAAGAAGATGCCACATGAATGTAAACATAAATCCACACAGTCCTTGGACATGGTACTTGTTATCTTCATTCTTTTGAAGTATTATCAAAAATGTCTCAAACAGAAAAGATAATAAATTACCCTGCGGTCACTCCATGGGTTCGTACTACATAGGAAATGGAATTTGGAAGCCTAACTCCCGGTTTTTAGCACCAATGTCATTTAAATCTTTATAGAAAGCATGACATTATATTTACAAAGCTGCTGTACAGATTCAGATCCATTGGTTTGAGATTTATATTCACTGAAAGGAAAAGAAATCAAAATTTCACTTGAAAATGGGGATGTGTTTATAACTAACATCATGTTCTCACATTTGGCCTGAGTAAAAGTTGACATGGTCTAGCAGTGATTTTTTTAAAACTAGCTTTTTCTACTTTGGGTGGTTGTACTACAAAGTATTCTTGTAATTCCAACAGCTGAGGCTGCTTTTTGGCAACCATGGCAGAGGGAGATTTGTTCATAAAACAAATATTCTCCCCTGGGTGTGCTACTTCTTAGATGCCAGTTACAGTGTGTCCCTCATGCCCTAGGACCTCTCCTTACTCCTCTGGGCTTCTTAGTGCCCCATCCACTGCCCTTTTCGATGCTACCAGGACAGTGTCTTGAACAGAGTTACTCCATATGATTTCATCATCTATAAATTACTCTCTGCACTGAGAAGGAAAGAGGCAAATAGAGCTGTTCAAGTCATAAAAATAGTGGATGTTTTGAATTAAACATATTCTGGAGCAGAAAAATATTTGCTGTCCAGCCAGGTCAGAGCACAAAGATGCTGATTCAGAGCCAATTTAAGTAAAATGGAAGATTCTTGCTAAAACTAGCAGGCTTTGAATGAAAACTTAAATATAGTGGGAAGAGATTCTTTCATTCTGATGTGCACACAAATGAACCAGGAATGAGAATAAACCCTCTCTGGACCCGATTTTAGACAAAGCTTTAGGGGCAGAAAAGATTTCAAATGAAACATTGTGCCTTTGTGGGGCAAAGTTGATGCTCTAAGTAACATATTTAAAGTATTATGAATGACTTTACAGGTCATGTATGAATTTATGAATATAGCCTAAATATCTTAAGAAAGACTGCAAAGTGTCCATATATTAGCTTGATGCTGGCAGGCTGGCTGTTGTGGCTAAATTCTGTATTAAACCTTGTGAGACATTTCCTTTCCCAATCCAGGATGCAGAGTTCTTTCAAGAGAAAGAATATAAAAATGTAACAAGAAGAAAGTCAGTGTGAAATATCTAAGTCTTTTAAAATATTTAAATAACATTAGCACTCTGCTGAAATACTCATTTCCTAATTGCATTGCACACAAAATCTTGGTCTTACTAAGGCCTCCAATAAATTGAAAGCAGACTGAAACAAGCTTTCATACAAGAAACATCTGGTTATTTAAGTTTCCTTTTTTTAATACTAATTTTAACAACTCCCAAACGTGGATAGAAATACTACCTTATACTTTTGTTTAAAGTTCATTTCCTGTCCCTGGGATATTTGCTGACCTTTTAATGCTGGCCATTTTGCTTTCCACTTTCTTATTCCTATTCTCATTGACTTCATTCCATTCTTGACCTCTCTTCCCCTCAAGAAAATTAAATGCAGTCCAAAACATGTTGGACACCAATTAGTTTTACAGCTCGTCTTACCTCCCCTCCTACTGCATTCTTCAGTTCATTGAGTCCACTCCACTTTTCTACTTTCATTCTTTACAAAACTCATAGCCCCATTGCAAAATAAACACTGCTGGCATGAAATTTAAGTCTTTTTGTCTGCTGCTTTCCTCCTGCTAATCAATATCAGCAAAAAATGATCACTAGACATGAAGAAAAATCTGATTTTCTTTTATCTTTTTTTTTGGAAAAAAAGGCTGCTTTCTCTTTTTGTGGCCATAACATGGCAGAGGTTTGTGGCACTTCATAATAATACATCTCCACTAAACAAAAAGTCAGAATAAAACTTTTAAAATATTTGTATATATAAGCTTTGCATAGTTAAATTGACTTATTTAACTTTTAATTATCGATGTATTGAAACAAGAAGGACATACTTGCATCTGTTAGGAGAAAGCATAGTTGCTCTTGTAATTTGAAAGGATACTATAAAATATAAACATCCAAAATGCAAACACACAATCTCACTTATATTTAAAGCTATTATTCAAAAATTAGACATAATTTGCACTGTTACACTGCTACAAATCTGGTGTTCCAGTGTGATTATCAGTAGGATTTTGCCTAATGAATCTTAATGGCGTACCCTCAATTCAGTGAGGCACTTGCTGAGCACATACATGGCAAGGTTCAGAACATTGTTGCTTGGATGGCAACTGCTTCTCAGCTCCTGACAAAGCTCTTCCAGAATAGAAGGTATGCAGGCATTTATCTAAGTAACTTTCTGAAGTACATTTAGTGACAGTCTGGCTGTCAGGCAAAATATTGTAGACAAAATACCTGCAATTTTGTTTTTCTTTATGCAGCCACAGGTCTTTTGAGCTATCCATCAAAATTTTCCTTTGACTTCAGAATTGCAAGACTGGACATGAAGCATGTGTACATGTGAACTCTCTCATATTTTTTGAAGTATATTTTATGTGTTACATTCTGTATGTATTTATAAATATATATCATACATCTTTATACATGTACAGTAATATTTCTTCCCAGAAATAGTGATGGCCTTTTTAAAATCTCTCTTGCTAATGATACTTGAGAACAGCTCTGCATGGGAGCTTATAGCTAGCCTAAGGCAACCTGCTTGTGGTAAGACAAAAAACCCCCCTACAGAACTGTCAGTCACTGTAGTTCTTAAAACTTCTGGTTAAACTGATAAGTTCAAAGTTTTTATTTATTTATGCCTATGTGATATTCAGTTGCTAGGACTGATCTGCGGAGGAAAACCAAGAGTCCCCTCTTCTCTCTTAAAAACTCATCGTTCATTTGGTTGTAAATAAATCTTATCACCATGAGCCAGGGAACATAGCTTTTATTGATTTATTTTCTTTTTTAGCCATCTTGTAATGTCTAAACACTCATATATAAGCCATAGATTTTTCAGGAGCTTTCAGTATTGTTCACAGAATAAACTTTTCTTTGTCCACACTTGCAAGAACGTTCTATGACTCTTCAAACTAGATATTAGATCAATATGTTTATGTTTGATATAATCTTTGCAACATAAAAAAAAAGCTAAAGCAAAACTTCTGCTAGAGCAAAAGCGATCTCTATGTAGTAGTATTTCCAGTTTTAGGGATATTTTATTTTGCTTTTATCATTAATGCTCTTAGTGTCAAACTAAGAACTATAACTCACACGATTTTGTAATCTGCCTTTTAACTTCATAGGCAAATATTGGTTTAAGGGGTGAACTTGAGGTTTAGGAAAGAAAGTGACAAGCATTATGTACTGGTGTTATATATTCCTGATAGACACTACTCCTATTTTTGTTTCTTGTTCTAACTACAAGACACTATTTTAACTTCACTATTTCCATTTTCTATGTATTCTGGTACACTAAGGACAAATCTGACTGAAATTCATACCAACAGACATATTAAATTCAGAAGACATATTTCAAAATTGTAAACTTAAGGGAAAAAAATAATAAGTATTAAGAAAAATATTATTTTCACTGTAACATGGCTTAATCTTCTCCTTTCTTTGGGAAAAAAAAACCCCCGCACAGAACTTGGGTTTTGTATCTACAATGCAATTGTTCCTTCACTCTCAATATGCTGATTTGTGATGCCTATGGTTCTGCTTACACATTGTTAGGCAAAATGAAATGCTTTAATGAGATGCAAGCTACAAAGGAAAATTGAAGTGGTGAGAATTATGCACAGAGAAGGAAGAACATGCCTTAAGAAAGTGTCAGTGCACCACATGCAAATGTTACTTACCTTTGGGGCATACAGACGGTTATAACCATATTAACGCTCTGTGTGATCGTAACAGCACTTCTGTACTTTTGAATACAGAATTAATTTGATATAGATAATCATGTCCTAGGAGAGGGTTATAATCATCTCTCTTTCTAAAGGCTTGCAAAATCCTCCTAATATTGTGCAGAAGTCTAATGGTGACTTGTGATCTGCCTAGGCACCTTTTCGTGTCAGAATGTTATCCACATTTCTCCAAAATTTGTGCTACAGCCATACTGTTTCTGACTCCCCAGGGCAGTGGATGGTGGAATAACTAAGTAATGCAACACAAGAAAATGTGAAAATTAAGTTGGGGTAAGTACTCTGAGCTAAATTTACTGTTGGGTGAGAAGCATAAGAGGGAGGAAAGCTCATCTCTCTGCTAGACTTAAGAATGTATCATATAGCAGGTTCCCTTTCAGGGTGGCACAGTTAACCCACAACCCAGATAATCCCCTACTGGTAATTGAGAGCTGATTATATTTGCTGACCTTCTACTCTACTACCAGTACTACCAATGCTCTTTCCTGCATCTTGAAATGTAGCTTTCCTGCTCTTGTGAAAGTCATGGGCACATAAGCATCTCGTATCAGTCAGATGAATTGTAAAGATAAAATCTGCAAAAATGTGGATACACTGTCCTAGGAGAGAAAAGATTTGAATGAACAGCAGACTCTCTGTATTCCCAGTGTTCAAAGAGAAAGAAAGAAAAAAATATATTTTCAAAAATTGGGCTTCCCGAAACTAGTTGGTTGTGGCATCAAATTATACTTTAGTAGACAGAACAACATATCTATATTCTAACAGTAGGTAAATTACTTCAGATTGCATTTTTTTGGTTAATAAATTCTTATTGATATGAATAGGAAAAGCATAAATATGGAAAATGTAATAGAATATATGTATAGTTGAACTTCTACATTGTACTTTTTGTAGTTGAAGAATATGTTAGGGCAAAAAAAATCCAAGTGGCAATTGTATTAGATAGATCTCAAAGAAATCCCCATAATTCTTCTTTAAATATTTTCTGTTGAACTCTGAAAGTGGAGAATGGGGTTCTTGTTATGCAGTCTCTTTTCATGGTTGATTTTTTTACACAGATATAGAAGTTAGAATGAAACTCTTCCCCCCAACTTTGAAACATTAGGATACATTCCGAAAATATTAAATGTAGCCTAAACTTCAGCACGGGGGTTGCAGTCCAAGATTAGCTGCTTATTCATATTAGCTCTTTATTTTCACCGTAATTTTCTTTTTTCCATTTGAATGACTCACTTCTGTTAACTTACTTTCCAGGTGTTTTACTCTTTCCTTCCATGGTGCTTTAAATTTTCTTTCCATCTGGAGGTTGGGGTGCTAAGCTGTATCTGAACAAATTTAGCCTAGTTAGAACTATCGATGGAAAGAGGAGAGTTTGGTGGAGGACGCTCCTCATTGCTGGGCTGCTCTCACGTCCTGCTGCAACTTCCCTGTCACACAGCGTGAGTGGTCCAGGTAAAGGCTGTGCAGCTCTGACCACCTGAACTGTGACCATGCTTGGGTCATTCACTGTAGTCCTAAGGGTTAAGGAGTTAAAATTCTCTCCCTGAGGGCAGCCTCCAGGCATTTGTTCCCACAAGAGGGAAGCTATGTTAATGCAACTTCCTTAGTCACTGCTTGTCTTGTGGGTGCAGTAGTAATACCCTCATATCCCATAATACCCTCACTTTATAGAGAGATACCACTTTGTTTTTCATGTCTCACAGTCCTGCAGACAGCCTTCCTAGCTCACTCAGCCAAGTTCTGAGGGGAAAAGCAGTAGAATTTAGTTTTTTGAGTGATAATGCAGTTGGAGAAGCAAGTAGAACAAGAAAGAAGTATTTTGGTATGTATGGTTTTTGAGAACCAGAAGCTTCACATAGAAGTGTTATCCATCTCACCTTCCTTCTCAGCAGTGCTAAGAATGTTCTGGCAATATTTTAATTGTTGGAAAAATACAGTTCTGTTGAAATCAAACTGTTTCACAGGAATATCTCCTTTTTAAAAAAAGTTACCCAAGAAAAATACAAAATATATTTGAAGCCTAAGTCTGTATTTGTGTGAGATTTTAATGTCAAACCGAAACTGACAGCATGAAAACAAATGTGTGACCATGCCAGAAACAAATGTGTTCAGCATTCATTTCAAAATAAGTCTTATTATCTTGGCTTGAAATTAATTTTCATATATGCCTGGCTAACTTGGTAGATAGGAATTTTGCCTGAGAATGTACAAGAACATTCTCCCAAATTGTATTAATTATTTAAAGTTAAAAATACTTAATTTACTGTCTATACATAAGCCCATTTTTCCAAGAAACCTGTGCACGTATTGGAACATTTTCAAAATATCTGTAAAAACAGTGAAGGGGACATGTGAGTGACAAATGTTAATGTGATGCTGCACAGGGCTGCAGAACTTATGGCTCACACCATTTGGCACTAATGATGCTCTGTGCCTCTCCACAGCGTTTATCACAAACCCCTTAAGAAACATCGCCACAGAATGTTTCTGTTTTTTCATTGAACTGCACTTTTAAAAGAGTGCTTGCTCCTATGAGATTTATTTAACATTTTCTTCCAGTTGAGGAGAGCTTGAATATCACATGTGCAAGCCAAAACAGATTAGGAAAGCCAGAGATGGTTAAGTTGTAGAAGACAGAGTCTTAGCTGATTGCTGAAACCTGTATTTCGGAAATATGCTGGTGTACCCAAGTAGGTGTTTAGGAACAGATACCTGAAATGCATTAGGAAACAACAGTTCACTTCATTATTACAAAGGGAAGGCAATTAGGTTTCTAATGAGAAGTTCACATCATTTAGCAAACGGGATTCTGAGTGATAAATTGAGGTTAACACTTAATGCGTTCGTAAACTTTCATACATTCAAAACTTTGCATGAGTTTATGAGCCCTATGAAGCATGATATAGCCAACATACTTGATACGTATAGCGTTTAATTTGACCACATGAACAAAGGGAGATATTCTGGACCCAAAAACTGAGGTTTAGAAGACTTGGGGGTTTGGGATTGCCTTGTGACTATTCAGGCCATCTGCTCTTCAGAATGCTCCAACTCTAGCTCTCATAAACTGGGGATAACATTGTTCAGTGCTTTGCAATCCTGAGTTGAAGAAAAATATAGTAATATAAAAAACTGATCTCCTTCCTTAAGTTCACATATAAATAACATATTTGATAAATGTGATTTGAAAAACATCATAGGTATTTGGTAAGTTAACTTGTGGAGCTATCTTAGAATTGCACAGTCATTAATTTAACAATACTCATTGAGAAGACCTAGTGAAAAACATCTTCATAACCTTTGTTTTTATTTGCTGTGATGAACACCTACCAAATAATACAGCCTTGTGTCTTGCAAGACATCATTTTGAGGCGGAAAAATCCTCATTTCAAACTGACAGAAAGGAGCCAAAGCAAGGTCTCTTATTGAGACAGATAAATAAGAGTTTATAGCCTTTGCCCTGCAATTTGTGGTTTAGTTGCAACAATCCCTGAACTCCGTGGCAGATTGTTCCAGCATGTTCAACTATATTCTGTAACTAGAGCATAGATTTTTAAAGTGTTTCACCATCATTTAACAGAAGTAAAGTTCCATAATCAGATCTTCAAAAACGAGCAGTCTCTGCTGATTCCAAGATGCACTTAATACTGACACTGTGGCGAAGAAAAAACTTAATAACTAAAAGTAACTTACAAGCTAACCTGCCATGTAAGAGTTCCACTTCTCTAGAATACTTTTCTACACTTGAGTAGAAGGTTGTATAATTATCTTAGGTGGTTGAACATGACATTAAAGGAGAAGGTGGGCGAGATTATCTTCTGAAAACTTGGATGAGAGGATGGAAATATGCTTCATAATAATGAGCTTATCAGCACTGCAATGTTACCTCAGGTCACTGCTGACACATATGAGCACATCAACCAGTTTTCTTAAGGTGTGAACCCTAAATTTAGATCACTTTATATGTACTGTGTTCACCTGTGCGTGTCACTGGGATTTCTGCAAACATATGCCATGTACTCTGAGAAGGATAGTGACCTACATTTTAAAAAGTTTTCTACATTTCTTTTGCCAGTAAAATTTTTGAATAGGTTCTATGTTCCTCTGGGCACGCAGGATTTAACTGAGGGAAGGTACTGCACTGCTGTTCAGACAGATCAGCCCACGTTCTGACTGCACCTGGCTAGATCAAATGAAACCTGCTCCATGGAATTGGCTAACTTGAGGTTAAGTGACTGTAATGCAAATCATAGTTTATGGCTAGGTAGAGCCACACCTAAATAAGGATATGGGTTTACTCTGAAATGAAAACATATTCTAAATTCTTGCATGAATTGGATTTTCTCTTGAGAAAAATTAGCCATGCTGACTCCAAATGGTTCAATGGTGTACAGCATATCTGCAGCATGAAATTGTGTGTTCGTGACTGTTCACTGCAGCATTGAGGATACTGGCAATGGACAAACACAATTTTTAGCATAAAATTAGGCTTGCAAAATTGCTTCACTTACATTTAAGATATGTTATTAAAAAAATCGGAAACTTAAGTGAGACAAAAAAAGCCTAATTTTTCATTGTAGTCTGTAGGGCTTGTTATTTCTTTACTGATTAAAATTTTTATATTAATTAATATTTTAATGTACTATTTAAATATTCCATAGTAATATAAAATTTTACTAAATATGATCTGAGAAGTATCATGTCCTATCTTGACTTTCAGCCTATGTTGTTTTGTCTCTGAGACAGCCTTAGGATAAAGCTAAGGTATCTTTTCGTATAAAATACATCAGTACTTACGTTTTCATTATAAAGACTTCTAAACAATTGGGATAGATGTCACATGTTTTTTGGTACTGTTATTATTTTGTTTAAATTTACAAACCTAAATTTTATGGAAATAAAATATATGTAAATCAGTAAAATAGTCTAGATTCACTCAAAGAACTAACCTCCCTATATATATTTCAAATGTCACATCAAAAGAAGAAATTATTGGTTCCTTCTTGCCAGCCTGTGGTCTGCCTCTGGCTATTGCCTGTGTATTCCTTCTCCAAGAAATCACAAGGTAGAAGCTTCTGTACTTCATGTACTTTATCCACCTCGTTAATGTTATTCAACATACAACCATTAGCTTCAAGGTACTAACCAAGCCTGGCTACCTATGCTAAACCAGATTTACTTTAATTCTGCAGTTATTTACAATCTAAGTTGGAATTATTATTAGAACAAGCAGGAATGTGTGTATGCATATTTTGAAGATTTTCAGCACACAAATCTGCAATTTTTGCGACCATGCACGGTATCTATAAAACATCTTCAAAAATGTGAAAGTGATTTTCTCCTTGCCATAATTTTTTGTTGACCTGGTGGCACGAATTTGTATGTTTAGCTGTAACTGCTTGAGTACATTCCACAGATGTTTGCTGATAGGGAGCGTCTCCTCTGGCAAGCATCTGATTATAAATGTGAACAGTCTGAAACACAAGAATCCCTGAAAGATAATGGCTTTTATGTCACGTAAATTTGGAGCTTAGTTTGCAAACTCTTCTAGAAGCTTCAGTATTGCTGATTTTTCCATACCCAGCCTCTTGTAGAAGAAAGGGCCCCAAAAAGCTAGTTGGAATTCCTTGCTCAATGAACCTACAAGGAAACTTACGGAGAAATGGAATTAAAAGATTAAACCCCAAGCCACTTGCACTAAGTCTTTAAATGACTTAAGAAGCATGGAGTTTACATAGTAACTGAGTCTGGAGACTCACTTGCTTTTGGAGAATTCTGAGACTTTGGGGTTTTTTTCCTGCCTGGTTGAGTTCTTTGCTGCTGTGTGGCTGTTCACAGCTGGTTATGTCACAAAAGAGCAAGTGGAAAGATAAGATTACAATTAAGTAACATTTATTTGTTTGGCGAGGGGGGTGGTATTTAACTGCTTCCTAATTAGAGAGAAAATCCCCTTTATTGTTAACTCACAGGGTAAGAATTGGAAACACCAGCATCACATGATCACTCACATAACTGCTTTAAGTCCTTTATAAATTTCAGTGGAACACTACACACGACACATGTCTTAAGAGACAGAGGGATTTGATACCATGTGCATTTAAATGTCTGACACAAGGTTTAAATATTAAATATTGACAAGAGTGAATTTTTATCATTAACTTCTGTTTGTGGCTTTACACCCATTATTTCTGTGACATGGGGTAGGGAAAAAATAACTGAATTGGAACACTGCAGTAGATAAGTATTTTTCCCTGTATAACTACAAATAAAATCAAGAGGCAGATTAGTGGTTTGGCACATGCAGGAGGACATGAGTTGTATTATTCTGTGGATGCCTTTCAGTTTGTCTTCAGAGTCTAAACTATTTAGATTTTAAATTTTGATTCTATAAACTGTGCCTTACAGGCTTGGTCTCCTGTTTCTATTCAGTTAATGTGAGGGTGAGAGGGAAGGGAAGCTAATGCTTCCAGCAAGGAACGTGGGAATCTCCTTCTACAGGAATAGGAAGCTGCCTGTCAGGGAGCTGGGATAACACATTTTGCCAGTGAAACAAATAGAAAGGAGAGACAGGTAACAGTGTTAGGATCATGCAATTCTAATGATTAGCTGTAGGCAAGTTTACTACTTCTTGAAGATCTGAATGTGTTGTAATAACGACACCTAATGACATCTAAGCTCTTCCCGTGGCTGGTGTTTGTGGCTAGTGTTGGTCAGGAATCACTGTGGAGTGAGTAGAACTGGTCCCAGGCTTGATATGGAGTCCATGTTTGGTCTGCTTCCAACAAAGCAGAAGATCACCATGTGCCAGAGTGGACACTGTAAATTTTCTACACATATACTTTTGCCATTTACGCCAAGATGACAATATGTTTTCACACCTGGTCATGTTGCTGAAAAATTAATCTGGTTAGAGAACCTAGAACAGGATGAGAACAGGTTGAACCCACACTCAAGGGATGTAATTGGTCCCCAGAGAAACTCAAGAAAAAGTGGGGGACCTCTGGCCTTTGGGTAATTTTTTTTGTTTTGTAGACAAGCTCATTATAGCATACAATCAACCGTCCCAGTAATTGGTTACCTTTTGTGTTCACTTCCTTACAAGCAGGATTGTGGATTTTTTTCTTACCTCATGTGATGACTGAATAATTGACAGCTTGTCCAGTTGTGATAGATGTATAAAATGTTGTCTGCTTACTGCTCAGTAAAATTTTACAAATATCTTATATTTAAATGGGATGCTGGCAAATTAACGTAACACTTGAGTGAAAATAAACACAGAAAGCAATGAATTTTGATACTGTGGGATTTCCAAGAGAGAACTTCCCTTTTTCAACTGTTTTGTAAAACCTTATTTCTATCCTGTTTGGTTCTTGCATACAGACAATTTTTACTTAGGCATTTTTGTGGTGTCAGTAGGAAACAACTGGCTGTAGACAAAGCTGCTATTTGACTAACAATGCAGGTAACTGCAGCTCATTGAATAGCATCTTGTAGTAACACTTGCCTTCAAGAGGAAAAAAGTCACATTTCACCAGAATTCAGCAACAGGAACTGCAGCAAGCAACACTGCCTGTAGAAGACTAAGCAATAAATAGAAGCACTGTTTTTTTCCCCAAATTATGCCAAAGAGTAATTGGAATTTTTACAGTTGTTTATTAAATTCCTTTCTGAAGCAGAAGGTTTAGCATTTTCTATTCCTGCAACATTATCTGTCCAACTACTTTATATTAATGGATTGGTCTTACAGAGAAGGTACAAATCCTTTTCTGTAATTATTCAAGTATTTCAAATGAAAGAAGGACAGAAACAGAGTTCAAAATTACCAGTGGAGAATTTTCCACTTCAGGGCAAAACACCTCACATGAACTGCTCTGCGTCTTATGCCCAAAGCAAGTAGACAGCCAAAGGTTTTCTGTACAGCAATGACAGAGGATTTCTTGTTATGTAGCATATCAACACAAAGTAGCTGCAAAGCCTGTTAAATCCAAAATTACTCTTCAATATTTTCAGTGGTGTTCTGATATGAAAGATAGGCTGTGTAAGGCCTTGCAATTCCAAGTACTTATCAGAGCCATCTGAGGAGCAAAGTGGTCTTCACAGATTTTGAGGTATGTTAGAACAAGTTGTGTGTGAATCAGTGGGAAGAAATGTAAGGAAACTGCAAGGTAAATGTAATTTAGGACTACTGAGCTGCAAGAACACAGAGAAAGGGGTACTTAGGCAGCGGTTGTATTGAAAAGGACTAAGGAGCTATTTTGGATTGCTACCAGTATTATTTGATGTCATCATTCAGGTTTGAAAAAGGGGAACAGTTTGCTAGGATGTGAAAACAGAATACTGTCCTGCAAGTTGTGGAGAGTGTGCACGATCTGCTCAGCAGAAGCAGAAGAAGTTAATGCAGAAAGCATTTACAGAAAACCTGCAGCTGAAATCATGTAGATATCATGCAAGTAGAAAGATGGTGACCAGTCAGTGTCTGGAGGAGAGCAATGAGGTTCTCAGGTCCAAGAAACATGACCTAAAAGGCAAACCAGGAAAACTGAAGTTATTTGTCCAGAGAAAAGAAAGAAAAGAGATCTGGTAACAGTGTAACCAATACAAAGTTGCTGTGAAAGAGAATTAGAATCTATTCCACCATTTGTAAAGGGCAGTACAAGAACTAATGATCTTCAGATTATATGTTAGCATTCAATTATTTATTTTAATGATAAAAATAATTAAGGTCAGGTGGAGAAAACTTGGCAAGATAGCAAAATCCCCTTTATTAGGAGTTAGACAAGGATCTGCCAGAAATGATGCAAGGATAGCTCTGTCTCTGGGCAGCGCAGTAGCTTTGATGATCTCAACATCTAACTCAGCCCTTGAATTCTTTGAGGTTCTGAGGTTCTGACTATCTGATAAGTATTTGGTGAATATTGACAAGCACTGAAGTGTAGCTGATGTAAACTGTCAGGCAAACAAAAACAGATACCATGAGGGTAGTATGTGATTTGTCTCATCTTCTAGCTTTAGTGAAAAATCATGGAAGTGATGATGAGAGGAATGAATTTCCATGTGTAACACTTAAATCACACCAGAACTAGCATAGCTGATGTCTCTTACTGCACTCAAATTTTTTGAACAGAATAAAAATTCTAGCATTAATTATTATACACAATTCAAAATTAATCTGATAGCTTGAATGGATTTTAATAGCATGCCTTAAATGTATTAAGGATGCAGACTTCTGAGTTGCAAGTAAAAAATGCTTATGTCTACAAAACCTTTTCAACTGTATAAATGATAGTTTTTTGTATTTTTTTTTCCTGAGAATATAATCTTTTAGCACTAGTTCTGCAATGGAATTACTTGAAAAACAAAAAATGTCATAATGATATTACCTTGAACTTTTATTAGTTTATATATATAGCTATTCAGAAAAAAACACAGTCAATACATAATCATGAAATAATAAATATCATGAAATTCATCAGTTTTGCTTTATACAAAAGTTGATATCCTTCATCAAATAACACTGATGTGCTTTGTATGCTTAGAAAAGCCTTCTGATCTGTGTTTGCCATTCTCAAACATAAAGATTGCATCTTTGATTTCGCTAGTGTTAGTATTTGAAAGTATAATCAACGCAGAAATGCTCAGGTTTGACAAGTGGCATAAGATTTCAGTAAACATGTCTTCTCTCAGAGATATTGGGAACAGATAATATTAAGAGAAATTTTACTGCCTGGAACCCTGATCTTCAAAGAGAATATTAGTGGAGATTGAAATCAGAATGGACATTAGGGATATTAAATGCAAATAAGGCAGTGGAGGCTCAAAGATACAATTAAATTATGAAAATATACACAAGTTCAGTAAGTGAAAAATATAAAATACTTTTGGATGGAAGGTTGTATAAACATAAGCTTATTACTGTTAAATTAATATTTGGAGTTAGGTGGAATATTTTGGTAATATTTAAATGGAAATCCTGATTTATCAAATGTAGCATGCTTTGGGAAAACTTTCAAGGACTTTTAGCTTCTTTAGAGAGAAAATACTTCAAAGAATTTAAAGTAATTTCATTCCAGCTATTTCAAAACAAAAAAAAATTCTGAAACTCTCTTGCATTGGTTTGCCTCCTAGATACAATTTTAAGAGAGTCATATCAAAATGGAGTATTTAGTTTAATCCAAAGTATTTTTCTGCACTTTCTTGTGATGGGATATCTATGATACTTGTAGTTTTTGTATGCATTTATATAATGATATTTGTTTCTCTTCCATTGTAACACTTGTAAGAGTTTAGAACTTACCATATTTCCCCCAAAGAAAAGAAGTCAAGTCCCAGCTGAGTGCTCTGAGTATTTTTCTTTAATGGCATTAAAAATGGCATTAAAAATAAGTCCTATAGTAAGAGTAAATGGTGATTAAATTGAAATACTTATTCTAAAAAAATTAAACAATTCACATGAATTAAGAAAAAACTTTATTTTATCTCTAATCTTACCATTTCTAAGGATACAATATAAACTGGAAACAAAAAGAATGTGATTCCAAGAAGCACATGCACATTTATGAGTAAAAAGTGAAAGTAGTTTTAAATACATACTTTTCACACACCTTAGAAAATCATTAGGATTCTGGCAGCTGGCATTTTTCTACCTTATTTTAAAATGTATCTGATTACATATATGTTTCACAGGCAGTTAAAGGATAACAGAATTTTACATTAATTGACCACCTACAAATCTACTTTTAAAGATACAGGTTGACTGAGTGCATGAGCAACCTAACCCTTATTATGTGTGCTCAGCAAGTGCAGTAGCAGTTTTAGACTGGAAGATAAAGAGGTTCCCCTTGTAGAGACAGAGAGATGCAGCAAGTATGATATATGTGAGAAAAAAAGAGAAAATCTTAAATACTCTCACGTATTTCAGTTATGCTATATACCATGGAATAAAAATTTCAGTTCATGAGCCTCAACTTTTCTCTACTTTCACTTCCTCTTCAGTGACTCTGTCCTCAAAGCATTTCAAAATCCATTTAAATTCTGCTTTCCAGTACTCCAGGTGTATAGTTTGGATGAGAAGCAAACAGGGACTGTAAAGCATCCTGTACCACTTGCTAGCTGCTGCAGAGTTTAGCTGCACATCTATATGTCAACAAAAATGTGGAACTGGATGCTGATGCCACCAAGAACAATTCTGGTTTTGACACTGGAAATTAAATAACAGCTTAATAAGAATTGAAGTTGCTTGGAAGATTCTACATTTTTAACAACGTGTTTTGAATATCTCAGTCTTGGTTCTTACTTCTTAGAATTGGATACTCAAATCAACCAAGGACAAGCTATCATCGTATTTGTTTTTAGGTGATACACTGCATCCAAACACAGCTGACTACAGCACCACATTGGTGCTATGTGTACAATGTGCCTTGTATTGAAATTTTACAGTCCCTTTGCCTTTACAAAGAGGATACCACATTTGTGACTTTAACACACATTAGTTTTTCTAATACATAAACAGATCAGTAATTTACAGTTCTGTTGTTTTTTGTCTTTTCCTTAACTCTATACCTCCTGTCTTTCAGAGCTCTTAGTTTGGCTAAATATGATGTTCCCAAAGCATAATAGTGGAAAATTTGTGTTATCTCAACATGTTGCTTTTCAAGGTATTTACTGGAGCAAAAGGGAATCCTGCTTTGATATTTAAAGTGAGTGTGTGTGGCAAGAGGAAGTTGATTTTTCTCTCTAATATTTTACTTAATACAAGGAATGCTAATGAATTCCTCTGGAGTGAAACTAAACTACAAGGTGCATGATAGGAACACATCTAATACACTCCAGCTGCACAAGGACATTCAGTTAAGGGGTCTCCACTACAGACAGTCCAAAGCAAAAAATGAAAAAAGAAAATAAGGAAAATACGTAATGGAACCTTCAGATCTCCTCAGTCCCAGCTATTTGACTCTTCCCTGTTTGACCACAGTATTTGCTGTTTTAAACACAATCAGAGAAAAATCTACTACCTAAGTAAATGGTGGTCCCCTGAGTTGAGGTTTTGAGGTTTGAGGTATGATTTAAAACTGCAGCCAGTATAAGGGAATTACTGTTGAAGGCAAATAGAGTTATAAAGTATTGACCCAAATCTTATTAAAGCTGCTGGATGATTCAATCAATTTTATGGAGTTTTGCACTAGGTCTAGAAGCTACAAGTCTTGCTGCCTGCTGTTTGCTAATAGCATTCAATAATTTTAGAAAAGCAGAAAGAACTTGGTAGAGCAACTTCTCTGTATGAATCAGTGGTGTGAGCAGAGAACGTAGTCATGACTCACACATTGTTTTATTTAACAGGATATGAGTGAAGATTAATATATATTCCCTCATACAGGGGCACATATAGCTTGAAAACATATGAAAAATAAAGTAATTCTCAAGAATTCCCAGAAGACTCATTAGACGTGACTTATTTTTGACTTTAAAAAATTACATCTAAGATAAAACCAATTATTTTGGAATAAGTATATCTGATATAGTAACTATTTACTTATTATGATTCTTCCTTTTCCACAATTTATCAGCATCCAACAATAAGAGTTCATAAAAAAAAGAAAAACAAATAAAAATGTGAATATTTTTTGTGAAAGGTAAGACATTTTGAATAAAATATCTTTGTTTTTCAGACACTTCTATATAACAAATACTTTTAAATTTGCGTGTACATATCTATGTATCTCAGACTGTTAGAATTAGAATTTTCAGTTGTTTATAATATATTTGAAAATAAATTGGATGCTTTGATATTAAAGTGTCTGCATAGCATAATCTCTAGTAGGTCTTTGTTGCCATCATTTAGATAGGTTTCTGAGAAGGTGATAAAGAAAAAGAGTAAAAAATCCTACCTATATCCATGTACCTTTTTTCATCTGATTTAGGAAGAGCAGGGCTTTCCAGACTTTTACCAGGTTGACCCAGACAATTAGTCCAAACCCTGACCTTGCATTCGTATTGCTGGAGAGGCATACACCTTTGTCTCCTTGGGTTTTCAAGCAAACAGTGAAATTTCAGTCTTTCCTGAATTAAGAAGGCAAGTTATCAGCAGACACAACTAAAGAACTCATCCTGTTGTCTGCTCTCAAAAAGTCTCAACAGAGACTCTCTTCTGTCTTCAGAAAAAGGACTGCTCAAGCCAAATGAATCCTCTTCATTTTTTCCCCCACATTTTAAGCTTCCCTCATTTTCCTCTTGTAGTATGTCTTCATCTTGGTCCTTAACTAAAGAGCATCCCTTTAAATAACTCTTCATGATCACTGTCTCAGAGAGCCCTGCTCTCTGCAGGAATTTAGCTTGGATTTCGCTTGCTCCCCTGCCTAGTCTCCCAGCCCCAGTCAAGAGCAGAGTGAAAATTCCATCGTTTTGGAGCCATTTTTTTGAGTGCTTTTTCTCTCCACTCCAGAGTTCCAGCCCCTGAGGTGGCATTTCCAACAGCTGGAACCTATACAGTTTGATGGGTAACAATCTTGCTTTCATCTACTGCTGAACTCAAAGGACTTCTCATGGGAGAGCATTGGCTAAATCTCTCCAGAGCACTAAGATCCACGATCAATTCTGATAAGTCAGCAATCCATCCTTGCCAGTTCTACAGTTTTAAGCTTTTTGTAGACTCCTGTAAGTATTGCTCATTGGTTAGCCTTTAACTATGCATTACATATTGTTCTTGCAAGCTTTGACCAGGAACTTTAAAAAAATGAGGGCGTTGCCAAAACCTATACATGAAGTGTGCATGCACCAGACAGTTTTCTTGGTGATAATGTCGTATTTAGTTGGTCATTTAGTATAAGCATTTTTTGGTTCGGTGCCAAGCTCCCAAGTATCCTAGTTATTTCCATAGTGATTTTTCTCTATTTTCAAATTATACAGGACTCCTCTTTTTAACTTCTTTCACTCTCCAATAACTGGTGGAAGTACCATGCAGCACAGCATTGCTTATAATGAATTAGAAACTGTACCTGCATCTTCTTTTCCCCATACATTGCTAGATTTCACAATTCTCACTTCCACTGGTTGTGCCTCTGCAGTCAATAGATATAATATATTGCTCAAGAAAGGACTTAATATTAGAGTTTGGCTACTTTCCCTCAGATTTCTTGGGTATTTTATAGTTATTCATATTACCATGATGTAGGAAATAACTACATTTAAGGTACTTTATCATTTGTGTCTGAAACCTGGTTTCAGTTAAATCAGTAGTAGAAGTTACACTGCTTTCAGTGAGATAATGATCAGGATTTATGTGGCATAAGGGCTCGAATTTGTGGTTTCTTGAATTTTGTATGTATTTTTGTTCTTTTCAGTAAGGCAGTAGTGCTCCATTTTTTTGTTGCTGTTGGCACACATTGGAAGTAAAGAAATGGAACCTAGTAACTTTATTTTCATCCAAATAACCTACTGCACCTCTTTAACAATAATCTTTTACCATTTCTAAGGAACAGTTGCAAAACACTGAAGTACAAAGCAGACTCTGAAGATAGGCATAAAATGTTTTTGCTTTGGAGGAATACTAATGCATTCCAATGTCCTAGTGATCTGTACAAATTACATTTAACTATCTGTGCCTATTAAAGGAGAGCTCACTTACAAAATTCACGAGGAGTTAATTCTTCTAAAATATTTCCAGCAAAACCTTTGTCACATAAAGATGTTTCATATGTAGAAAATGTTAGTGATAGGGTTTCAGTAATGTTGAATTACATGAAAGTTTAAATACATTTCAAAAAAGTCATTAAGACACATTGAAAGCATAAGCACCAGCAGCTTGCAGAAAACATGACAGAATGTTCAGCTTACTGAATTAAAGGGCCTATTTTCACCCAGCTTGATTAGCTGGCTATATAATTAATGCTTTCTATATAATTAATGAAGAAATTGCTTTCTTTCAGTGTGGATCCATGGCAAATACTTCATATAAGTGCTTGAATTGCCCAGTGGAAGAACCTCTTTGTCTTCACTCTAAAGAAACTGCGTGCATCAAGTTCGGTTAGAAACACTCTCGTGTTTCCTAAGGGCTCAGACCCCTGGAAGTAAAACTTCAATCTTGTCACAGTTGCAGCACGGGCAGCGAAAAAAAAAATGGAGGTCCAAGTCAGAGCTCAAGTTAAGGGAAACGATATCCCACTCTGTTTAATTAGAGGCAGGCCTTATAAAATCCTTGCATTGGTCTATGGCAAAGATCATTGGTCCCTGGTCCAACCACCTCTCCAAGTGATTGGCCAGACCCCACACCACCTGTTAGACTCCTAATAACACACCGCTGCAAGATGTTTAGACAACCATCTTGCTTGTTTATGTGGAAACCAAGGACTTCCACAGAATACTTTCAAAATGCTGGATTTTTCTCTGCCAGCAGCTTTTCAGCATCCACACAATCTTATAACCACTGAAAGTGTGTTTGCAAGATTTTCCTTGGCAGGTTGTTTTTCTTTAAACAGGACTGCAGCTTTACCAGAGGATTTTGAGAACTATTTCAGAACAATTGAGCTTATTTAACAGAAAGATATACCTATTTTATGAACTTTACTTTTAAGTCATCATATGTTGTTACCAATGTCATTAGTACGGCAACTACTGGTGTTATCAGCTGGTAAGAGTTCTAGAAAGGATTTTTATGGGGCTTCTTCTTTTTCTGGTTCTTCATTATTGTTGTTACTGTTTCCCACTTTTCCTATGAAGAAAGTGAAGCAGAATGATCTTGTCTTCTCTTTATATCGTAACAATTTTTTGCTGCAAAATCCTTCTTAGTGCTTCTTTATTTTTGTAATGTAGTGATTAGTATAACGGTTTGTTTATCTTTTGATTGCAAGACTTCCTTTTGGAGAAGAGAGAGGGAACGTATGATCATGAGGGAAGGAAAGCAGATAGCACAATAAAGGATGAAAATTCTCTCAGAACCCACTTTGGTATCTAGTGGTGTGAGGGTGGCTGTGAAGCAGAACACAGTGCACTAGCACTTCAGATGTTGTGCCAAAAGTTACATTAAGTTACAACATTACTGACTGAAAACATATCTGCTTTATTTCAGCCCTTTTGGATAAATGATTGTCTCCTCTTATAGCTCCCTCTAATGGGGGTGCTTCAGTTTGTGGATCTCAGATGTAACAGTATCACTAGTTATTTTTATCCCTACTTTGTATTTTTAAAAGTCATGTCAGACCAAACATAGTATTAAAAATATGTTTAAATTTGTGCACTAAGTTTTACTAATGGGGAAGCCTTGTAACTATGAATAACATCATGGGCTGTTATTTATAACGTCTAAAGATCAAAGCTTTATTAGATCTATTTTTCAAGAAATAATTTGATGTAATAAGTAGTAAATGCAGGAGAAATCTGCTCTGTGATGAGAAACACAGCTATAGAGAGTCAAGAATTTGATTATATTCTCATAAAGTTGCTAAATATTGAAGAATAATATATATATATACACGTTCTCTTGTTATCTACCTTTTTTTTGGTTAAACATTTTGATTTGTCACTCAAGAAGAGAATGAGAATATTTTGGAAGAATGCTAAACTACAGTTTAAAAGAAAATAGGTTCTCCTTCACTGTTCTGAGTCTAGGGTTGGGAGACTTCATTTTTGCTTCAGAATTAGTTTTGTTGTTTGCTACAGACTTTGTTCTTCTGTTTTTATTCCTGCATAGAGCTGTCTCCTTCATTCAAAAAACCAATCAAAATTTCTTGCCTGTGGTTATCCTACAAATTATGTGGCAGTATTAGAGGGAAAATGAATCAAAACCTGTACAAACTCTTATCTTCCTTTTGTTGCAGAATATCCTCTTCCTTCTGGCTTAGAAAAACCCTGTGCCTGAGGCATCTCCATGGCATGTCTCATGTCTGACAGCAAAAAGTGTTAGTTTTGTGATTTGTTAGATTTGTTAGATTCAGAAAGACAACCTAATTTCTGAGGATAGCTTCTCAGGTTTAACTGGTTTCCTAAGTGAATATCAGGAAATATTAAGCTGGTGATTATGAAGGGAATGACCAGCTGGCTTATTGTCCATGGACATAGCAAGGTTGGCTGCGCAAGTGAAGGCCCAAATGGGCCAGATGTTTTCCATCAGGGCATACTCTCAAACTGCTGTTCTTATGCCTGAACAAACCCACACATCAAGCAGTAATCATGCCTTGATTTCTGTTCTAATGCACATTGCAGCATGAAATAAGTTACATTCCATCTTGTTGACACAGCATGGTTCAGCTGCTGGTGTGGCAAGACGTTTCTTCACTGAAGCTGAGCTAAGAAATGCCTGGCTTTGTTAGTCAGATTATCTTATTACTGTTTTCTTGGCAGTTCCTCACAATGGCACTTGTATGGCACCACGAGAAAGTGAAAATCCAGAGCACTGAAAGTACATTAACAAAACAAATTGCAAACATAGATACAAGATACACTTCCAAAAAGTTATTTTGGGACAGAATTCAGGGACAGTATCATCTGTTCAGTAACAAACAGAGGGTTAACTTCATATGACTACATTCAACTTCCCCAGTTTCAGAAGAAACCGAAGAACAGCCATAGGTCAGTTACACTCCCTGGACAGTGTAAAAAGGACACTCTACACACATCCTCCTCAAACATAACTCCTTATCCATGTTTTTACCTATGTGTTCTTTCTAGTTTAACTTAGGTTAGCTGATTTGGCTGTCTTAATACCCTGTAGCTTAAACAGGTGGGAGAAATCAACCCGCTTGGCTAGTTTGGCTGCCTTTCTTTTTCTGCTTTTGACCCTAAAATTCAGTGTTCCTTTTTATATATCAACTCAGCTTCAAGAGGAGGGCCACAGAATACTCTGTATCTGCTAAACATATGTAGCTTATGAGTTTAGGAACTTTCAGAAGATCAAAACTATAATTTGAGCCTCCTCAGGCTAAAGAAGCACTGAGACTTTTATTTTCTGGCCACATTCCCTAGCTGTTCCGTACACTACATTGTGAAAAATGTCTCCTGCTTCTGCTTTTTGAATAAGTGGGCAGGGGTTTTTGTGCAAAGTGAAATACATCCTGTGTATTATGAGTCTGAAGTACTGTTAGTTTGGGTCATTGAGGGACTTGGATCTAGAACTTAGGCACAAGGAATGCTTTATGAGTCCTGAGATGAATACCAAAAACCATCTCCAAATTATGGGCAAGTGTTGCAACATGTATTAGCAGAATTTTAAAAATATTGATGGAAAACACAATGGGTTTTTTCCCTGTATTCTTATAGTTATTCTGGGTTTTTATGAATTGGTCACTTGGTGTTAGCTTTTATCTGTATTTTCACGTTTTTAATTAATTGAAGAGAAGCATTTGGAGAAACCGTTTGACCTTTGTTGGATTATTTTCTACTGCACTATTGCAGTTGTATCAAAGGTAATGATACGGTGGACGTAAAGAGCCTTTACACTTGTGGATCAGTTGTCTTATACAAGTTCATATAATTGTCTTCTGCAAAGTACGTCAGAGAGAGGCTCAAAACCTTGGAGTCCTGCACACAATATGCACTACAAGTCACTGTTTCCTAGATCACGCAAGAGAGATGCAGAATAACTTGAACATAAAGGGGAAATTTATGAGTATTGGTTTTCTTCTCTTGCTGGTGTTTAGAATTGAATATTTACAATGGTAACATTCTAAGAAAGTGGGCATACCTGTGAGGACTGAGGTTTTTTGACTGTAACGACAAAATGTATTGTTAATAGGGTTAGAAAGTAGCTGGTACTTCTGTTGGAATAATTGGAAACGGGCTCTGGTGCCTGAGACTCTTGGATTTACCAATACCTGGAGAAATGGTCTCCATTTTCTATTTGCATAGCCCTTCTTTCATTGCTGCTGGCGTGTGGGTAAGAAATTTTCAGTGAGGACAGAAATAAGTCAAGGTCTAGTACAGACCATTCCTGTATAAAATTTTTTTTAAAAAGTAAGGAAAGTAGCGGTCGCTTCAGGGATGGAGAGTGGGGACTGCATGACATAAGAAGTCTGAGGTGGGATCTCATATCTCAGAGAACTTGAGAAATTGGAGGGGATCATAGTTCAGGGTATGGTGAGAAAATGAAAGAACCCCTTCATAGAGCCCTTAACCTCTACTGAAGCATTTCAACCCATCTGCTGTGCAATCTCCTTGATGCTCATCACTCTTCAAAAGTACCTTTCCTCCCTCATTCCCCCACCCACATTCCACCACCTGCTTCCATATCTTCTCTTAAATGGTGCAGAAGTCTGATGCAATTGAATCCAACTGGTGCAGAAGTTCCA
The DNA here is from genome assembly GCA_013398015.1 of Oreocharis arfaki. NCBI lineage: Eukaryota > Metazoa > Chordata > Aves > Passeriformes > Paramythiidae > Oreocharis > Oreocharis arfaki. The sequence continues at coordinate 557,011 of VZRR01003703.1, read as the reverse complement.
GCCTGAGTAGTGTACACACATGAATCAGATTTCTGGATCACGGCCTAAGGCTGAAATTGTAGCCAAATATTTCTTGTTTTACGTGAGACCTCACAGCACATGGCTGTGTCCTGGAACAGTGCATTAACTTGGCAATGCTGCAAGTCATGTTTCTCTTTAAAACTAATTTTCTTCTATGAAATATCCATTGGAAATGGTACTTGCTTTTGAGTGGTTGATAGATTGCAGTAGAGAGGACTGATGGTAATCCTGTTTGGCTTTGCGTTCTTCATTTTACTTCGGGAAAAATGTAAGAGAGACTACACGTTCCATTACCAGTATTTTTCAGCTGGTATTTCTGTGTTGGTGAACTTTGAATAATCCAGAAATGGCTTATTCCATTTTAGTATTTACAGCAAGTGCACTGCTCACACTGGGATTCAAACAAATTTCCTGAATTTGTGTAAAATAGCTCAAGAAATTTGGAGTGCTAAGGACATTGAAGGATTCCTTACTGCATTCAAGAACTGACTATATAAGAGCTTTGCATTATGTGCAGTGGTTTCAAACTACCTTTAGATCTTGGAGATTTTTTATCTTAGCCTGTGCATTTTAATTTGTTCTATAAAATTGTTGTATGCCAAAGCAACATCTCTCTTTTGCTTGAGCTACTATAGCCATTGAAGAAATCACTTTGCATATTAAGTTATTTGGGCCATTACATCCCAGAATTTCTTTTTCTCTATGGAGCTGAGGGAAAAGAATTATGGGCTTCCTAGGCAGGGGGAAAATAGGATGTAGGAGAACAATGAGGTACGGCCAGTTTCTGCAGCACTCCTCTGTTATCCTTGTGCATGGTCTCAGTAGGTAGGTGGGGCTGCTAAAGGAGGAGTTCAGACTTTGAAGATAATGACCACTGAAGCCAATCACTCAGAGAGTGTGGCGCTGTACCCCCTCTTACTGAGCACTTCCTGCCCTCTCCATGGGGTCTCCCTCCTTCCCTTGCCCCTTGTCCTGGCCCCTCCTCGAGTTCTCGCTATTGGTTCCTGTATCCCAACACCGCCCATGTACCACCCCTGTGCCCTGAAACCATTTGCCCATGTGCTCTCCCCGCCCCGCCGGTACCCGGGTAAACTGAGGCTCCTGGCCATGTGACTCTCTCTCTCTCTCTGTCCCTGGGAGCAGCCTGCCACCAGCTCCTCTCCTCTGCCTTTGGGGGCCAGCCCGTGTGCTGGCCCCAGGCTTTGGGGAGGCAGCACGGAATAAAGACCTTTGCAGTGCCATGAGGAGAGCCTTCTCACCTCCTTTGCCATCACTGAAATTGCAGGCTGGCAGCTGGAGCAGCGGTGTGGGGAGTCCGAGATGGACTGCAGGAGGGCAGAGAATCCCTGCCTTGTCCCAAGAAGCCCCCGCTGCGCTCCCAGAGAAAGCTGCAGCAGCTAAGCAACACCTAGCACTGCAACAAGAGAGACTTTTCTAATCCAGTACAGCCAAATTTATGCCGTGACCTAGTGAGGTCATTTTAATATGAAGAGAAAGACTGATTAGAGAAACTAAGGAGATGAAAATGAAAGACAAGCAAGCCGTAGCCATTTGCAGTTTTGTAACCTTTTCCCTTAAATAACCTTACAGGAAGTTTTTCATCTGAGTGTGGGTACTTCATGGGCTTACCATTCATAACAGAAAGAAATTGGTAGCCGGCTGGCTCATCAAAAAACCTTGATGATGTAAATTTCAAGAAGCTTTCCTCAGATATCTTACACTGGAAATATATTTGGACTTGTAAAAATCTCCATAATTACCTGAAATCCCACAAACAATTGGTGTTAGTTTGTCAGTTGCAAAGGATTGGCTTTATGTTCCCTTTCTATGTAAAAACCTGTGCTAATGCCACTGCCAGTCATTAGTGTTTTACTGCTCTTTGTTTTGTTACATTACCCAGTGTGTTTGAATTCCACCAGCCTCAGCATTTAATCAAAAAACCTGTGTCTCTGAAACGCTCTGAGAACTGATAAAATACAGTCAGGAAAGACCATATTACTTAATTTTTGAGAACAGATTTATTGCTGGTTTTGTTTTTTTTTTTCCAAAGTGAAGAACTGAAATGAAGCAATGAACGCAGTGATTTTGGTATTGGTTCTGACATGGAAGTAACATTACATTTATTTACAAACTAAAGTGAATTTTCTGATTTAATATTTGCTTTCATTGAAATGAAAATTATTTGAGGGGAAAAACAGGATTCTAGGAATTATTAAAACCAAAAAGTTAATTTAACAATGTAATTATCTTCTTTAAGTCTGGAAAGACATGCCTGGAGAATAATCAGTGTTTTGTGTCCTTCAAATTGTTAAGCAATATAAACGGAGCTAATGAACACAACAAAATACAATGTTGTATTTGTCAAGATTAATCCCATTGAGACTCATTATACACATAATTCTAGTGGCTAAGAGTTTGTCCTATCATATTATTCAGACAATTTAACAGCAGAGAAGTTGTAAATGTTTTAGGGTTTAAAATTTTGTTTATATAATCAGATGATAAAAATTAGTTATCAAAGTAGCTCAGAAAACTTTACAACTGTTTGGCTAGAATTCAAACTGAGGGCACTTGAACACTTCAGGTACGAGTTTGGTGTTTCAGGGTTATCAGCCCTATGAGTTGAGATAGCTTCTTCTTAGTGGAACAAACTTTCCTGATCTTTTCCCACTTGAGAAAGGGGAAAAGGAAGTACACCAGAGACTAGAAAGGAAGGCTGTAGATGTGAAGATTTCTTCCTAATCTTCCCAGTCTGGCCTCTAAACAAACCCAAAGAAGATTAATTCCAGGAACAGCAAATACCTGCAAACTCTTTTTGAATCAAAACCTGCAGAATTAATACATCTGCACTCTCAAACAAAGCTCTTTGTTCACTCCATGATAGCAGGTAGTAATGCTTGGTTTGTTTATGGAATCTAAAACTCTATGGTTTTGGACCCTGGTTAAGTCAAACTTCGAATTGTGCTTGAGTTAAAATCAGATTTGGATCACTATCCTTTCAGGAATGTGCATCTTTAAATAGATTTCAGATTCCTGTGGCTAGATTCCCCAGACTAAATGAGCTGCCCTTGGCAAAAGACTTGAAAATGGAAAAGGAAGTGAGAGCTTTAAAGCTTTTGTGGCTCCCTCCTCTCCAAGCTGGCTGAAGTCAATCCAGTTCCAAGTCAGTGTGCTCAGATGCCCCTGGCCTCCAGGAACTATTCTGGCAGTCAGCAACTGATGCAGGCAAGAAGGCAAGAGCTACTTGCTTTTCCGTGTGAAAAAGGGGCATGAGAGGGAGACCTGAGCTAGGATCCTAGATGTCTGCCTAAAAGTTATCTTCTTCTAGAAAGGAAAAAATCATTAAGAATCTTCTTGTATTCAGAGAGTGGATTAATACTACTATTAGGAAAAAGATCTACCTGTAAACAACACAATTTTGCATTAGGTTTACGAAGAAATTTCGAGGGGCCGAGGATCAGCTGGAAGATTTGGAAAGGAACAGATCAAGTGTGAGGATGATGGACATTGATTAAAATTGATGTTAGTGCTATAAGAGGCTGGTGTAGTTGACAGTAATATATGTTGCTTATAACTTTATGTGCAGAGACCTGCAGCTCATGTTTGACAAATAAATGCTGGGTTACATGCTTGATTTTGAATGCCTTGGTTTCTAGGAGCAACTAAGAGGAGAGATGTTTAAATGTGCTGAACACAAAGGCTCTGTAACATAATGAAAGCTTTCCTTGTGTGAACCTATGAACAGCAAGGCTCCCAGGATCTAAAGTTTGAAATGAAGTGGCATCACATTGGAAAAATCTCACCCTACCTGCCTCAGTACCTCTGTTTATAAAGCAAGTGTCTTTATATAGTTATATATTTCCATATAGGTTGTATAAACTTTCAGTTGTATTTGAAGATACTTCAGATAAGTGCAGAAGAGAACTAAAAATATGTTCTAATTAAGTGGCCATTACATACAGGTGTTCTTAACCTCTGTCTACTACGCTGACAAAAATTATGTAGTCTACTGTGTACCAACAGTAACCAACACATTAGTGCAGTGTTTGTTGTCCAAATTTAGGTGTAGAATCTTGTGATGAATCCTAAACCCCTTTTTTCTGAAGAGAGGAAAAGGAATAAGACACCGCCTAATAGACCACCCACTGATTTGTAGAGATTGAAACAAACAAATGCTTTTCAGTGGAAATCAGTATGTATATCTCCATAGAAGTAAAAAGAAAAAAAAAAATAGGTAAGCAATAATGTTAGAATTTAATTTAAAAAAAAAAGAAAAGAATGAGCTTGTCAGAGACACGACTACTCCTCTATCCTTCACAGGCGGAATATAGACACAGAAAAACAATCTTGAAGCAAACAAAGCAGCTTCCGTCAGATTCATAGCCACCCTCACACTTTTTTTCCCTTAAATTTGATCTATTCTTGAGTTTATCTTTCCAAGGGGTTTTAAAAGGTTTGAACCATGATTTGAAAACACAGAAGAGTCAATAACTAAGTAAATGTCTTCTTGTGGTGGATATAATTTTTCTTGAAGGTTAAAGCCCAAAGCACTATGATTTGTAAGTTAAATTCCTCCCTATTTTTGATATGCTTCTTATTTATTAGCTGGATTTTCACCAGCAATGACTGAGGGATTTTCAAAATGGAGTTATGAGCACATAAACCCAGAAATAAAATACAACTTCTCTTTATAAAAATCCTTTAAAATACTTTTTTTCTAAATTTAGAATATCACATTGCTACATTTCATTCTTTAGAGAAGAAGGGTTAACCAAATGTTGCAGACAGACCATTACGAAATGTTTTCCTCTCTCCAGAAGGATGATTTTTTTGCACCATGCAGTGCCTTGTGCAATGTTCCATTGCAATGCAAACTGTGGATTTCTGTGGCTATGGGGCCTCTCGTTGAGTCGGAGGTCATGAAAATTCTTCTTTGCTCTCTGATGATTTCGTCAAGCAGGATCCGTTCTGCCAAAACTGAAATGGCCTCTGCTCAAGCTTTCCCACAAATCAAAAAGCAAATGGAGGGGTTTTCTACATATTTCTGTTGTAGAGTAGTTATTTTTCTTCTGAATTATGCCTTTTTTTTCCTCTTTGGTGATTATGTGTTTCAGCTCATGTCCTCCTGTACAGTGATCTCAGTTTTTTCACATTTAACTACCATCTGCAACATGTTTAGCATTTACATGCATCTTTTTCCAACCTGGTAGTAGGAAATCATAGGAGGGAACTACAGGCTTTGGGCCTCTGCCCAGAGCAACGTAACTGGCAGAGTCATCACACAGTTAAGATAAAGGGAGCTGAGTGCGCGGAGTGGCTGTGACTTCATAGCTTGCAGTGTGAGCTGATCCACCTTCAAATGGCACACAGGGAAGTGCCAGTGTGAATTACTTCTTTCCAAAACATGCTTAGATCCCATTAACGCTCTCTCAGCTCTTGTTAAAACAAAGTTGATTTTATCAGAGAAAGGATCACAAAGCCTCTCAAACCACAACTTTTTATGTGCTCCTTTAATAGCGAGTTTACTAAAGCAATTTTATCAAATTAAACTCTTAAAATAGACTTGTCAGCTGTTTATGCCAACATTGACTCTAAAATTAATTTTCATAGTTGAATCACACATCTTGAAAGAAATTGGAAATTATGGAAACAGCAGTATAAAAATGGTGGGCTTTGCAAGTCTGATTTGACTATGTATAATATAAATTCATTCTCTCCATGTTCAAACCCCCCAGTGGAGTATAAGTTCCACCAACGTAAATCAGCATTGCCCTGCTGATTTCATCAGAGCTACTTTGGCTTATTGCCATTGAACCTCACATCTGAGAAAGTTTAGATAATTAGCTGATATAAGTCACTTCGGTTCTTCAAGGGTTTTGTTGTAAACTGATGGACACCTTTCATTCCTGCTTCAGACTTTGCTTATTATTGAAATTCAAGAAAGAGCAGCTTAGTTGGACAAAATGTTTAAGTCACATCCCTAAACTGCATTTTACAGAGATGCATGATGCATAGCCTGCAGTATTCCTGCCTCAATCTAAGTTCTTACTTTACTTCCTAGATCATGAAAGATCTTGAAAATCCTTCACTGAGAAAGGAAGGATTTTGCATTTATTTTATGACTTGCAGTTTCAATGCGGACCTTGGAGACTCATTAAAAGAAATTAATTCATCAGTTGTAGAAAGTTTCTTGTCACTTCAGCCAGATTAGAAAAGAATCTAGCATCAAAGTAGGTCTGTGAATATGTATTTTTCCAGGAGTTCTGTAACCATTTATAAATGGTTTTAGGAGGATCTCTCATACAAACTCCAGTCCATAATTCAGCTTGGTGGTGGTTTCTACTATTATTCAATATTTTGAGCATAAACACAAATGTTTCACTTCATTCGGTTTATTTAATGTTTTTTTTATTATGAAAGACTTTCTTAAATCTGACTTATGTTTCCAGTTAGTAAAATTAGATGTTTATTGGCTTGAATGAATTAAATTACTACTTTATTTTCTGAATTAAGTGCAATCAAATAAACAATCCAGGCTTCTCATGTATTAGATATAAAAGTCACCATCACTGAAGTTTGAAAAATCATGTGAGTAAACTACTGAGTTTATGGGATCAAAGTAGCTTAAATTTTAGTAGAAAGCAGCAAATTTTCCGATTTGGGTGGGTTTAAATAATAAATCTGAGGCAATTATTGATGGTGGTACTCTGCTATACTGTTGTGTTCCTTCAAACAGTAAGTAAAAACCTCAGACGTGGAATGTCATACTTCTCAATAGTTTTATCCCTAACAAAGCTAATAGGATATATAATTTTTCTAGGTCCTAATCCTAAAAACATGAGGCAAGCATCCATTCCTCTCCTTAGCTTTGTGATGAGTCGTCAAAATCATGTATTTGAAGTTCTTAAACAGAGACTGCATACAGAAATGTACACATGCTTTGAAAACCTGGCCCAAGCTTTTCTATTTTTGTCTCTTTGCCAAAGAATGCTAAGTATTTTCAGAGGCTATTTACAAGTTAGAGGAAGTTCCCACCAGATTAGGACTGTTTTAAGAAAAGTTAAAACCTGGCCCGAATTATTCCACTGCGCAAAATCTTTTTAATCTGCACATACAGTCCTTGCATCTATAAAAAGAGTTATTTTTTTGATAAGGAAACTGAATGCATTGAACCTACATAGCAACGTATCTTTGTCAAAGGCTCTTGTTAGAGTCCCTGTGGTTGGTAATGAAAACAAAGTGCTGTAGGTCTGTTTTGCTGAAAGATTAGTCAAATAACTATCCTTTTGCTGGATAGTGGGAAATGCTTTGGAGAGCAGTTGTAAAGATTCTGGTATCATTTTACTGTGACCTGAGAAATGAAACTGGCTAAATAAACTACAAGTAAAGTTGACCTACCTCTAGTCATAGGCAAAAAGTTACATAGTGTCACTTTTTTAATCTGACTATAACTTTGACTCTTTGTTCTTCGCTATTTTTTCCCACTATGGTACAGAAAAAAAAAAATCGTTGTGATTCATAAAACAAGTTGAAAAAATAAACTGGAGATAGGTTTTTGTAACTTCATGAGTGCTTGAAACTCTACTAATTTAGAAGATACATCCTCATCCCCATAGACTATTTATAGTAAGGATGTTAAATGTATCTTGACTGTATGACATATGAGCAAAAAGAGTTATTCCCAAGCTGAACAGAATTTCTTGAATAAATTTCATACTGTAGCCACCAAAAGAGGAATTACTTCTACTTATATCTGATAAATAAAATTTTAACTATGGTTGGATGTACCAGAATCATAAACACAAGCTATGTGTATCTACTTATCTGTCTGTCTTTCTATCCATCTGCTTATCTATCTGTTTAAATACTGGATTGGGAAGGTATGAATCGCTTTTTTTTACTAAAGTTGATAAAATGAGGAAATATAAATGCTTGGGCGATCCATGGAGACAAGGAGCACAAGCTACCCAGAGACTGAAGTTTTCTTCTCAGGTATCTTGATTTGAACACCTTGAAACCAAAGCATTCACATTTATTCTCCCTGCTGTCTGAGCCCCTCTTGTTTCATCCTTTGGTTAGATATTGGCAAATGAAACCGTATGTTGAAACCTTATGATGGTAAGAAGTGTATATAACTGTTCAAGGAGACTTTTTCCCGGAGCCATCATTAAATGAAATCTGACTGTTGCAAAATTGTTGCCTCACAAGACTTTCTAAAAATTAAAAACTCTAAAATGGTTGGTATGAAAATTCTGTTCTTTATCTCACCGCTTTCATTAATGAACTCACTATCTCATAGCTCGAAAGATGCACTGAATCAATCACTTTATTTTTTCATCTTCTTGCTTTTATCTAATGGTTCAATTGCCATTGTTTGATGTAAATGGCAGAGGGCTTCCCCTGCTTTTTAAAGTTTTTTGAATAATAATTTTATTCCATTGGGATTCTGTGTTCAGCATTGATCTTAGCTGAGGGAAAATACTGAATTCAAAACCAATACAAAATTAGGCTGGCAAATTAGCGATCAAGCAGTGGAAATATATTTATAGTATATACAAGAGCTCTGGAAATAGTTCTGTTTCAGGAAAGTACACTTTTTTGAGAAAGCTACTAACACACTAATTTTTACTATTACATATGTGTAATTAACATGTATTATATATGTATACATTTATACTAAAAAGCCATAATTTTTTTGATTACAATTGAGCAGAGATACTTACACCCTAGGACAGTTGTTTTGTTAATTTCTCAAGCTGTGCAAAATTCAAACAGTAGAAGACTTTCAATATATGTCTAAAATATAAAATACAGGTTTATATAATATAAACAGGTTTATTGACCTGGCTCACATGATTCGTATTTTTAATAGTTTTTAGGCAAATTTCTGATTTGCAATTCTATTTGTGTCAGTGTAGTTATACTGCTGTAAGTTGGGGCACAAGGTCTTCAGGCGGTGATCTCTCCACTCGGCTTAGAACAAAATTTAGCAGCTCAGCTAGAACAACCCCTGCTTTCTGTTCTCCTCTAGAAACATCCTGTAGGTCTTTAGTATCTCTTTATCTCTCTGGCAATCCAAAGAAGCCCTCCTCTCTGACACCAGTCTAATCACTGGTAATCATTCTCCATCACAAGTCAAGATGTGTAATGGAGCCTTTTCAATTTGAAAGAAGATGACTCTTGTAATGGCAACATTCTAAAAAGATTGTGTCAGCAGGTTGCCTGTATTTATCTGGGCAGTCATTCCAGAGTGAATCATCTGCATATGGAAGTACCTGTATATCTCTATCTCTATGTACATATCTGGAAGGAAATCATCCTATTACTGACATTAATGGAATATTTGTATTTTTCATATCTTACCTTATTTTACTGCATTCTGTGGTCAAGATAAATTGAAGTAAAGCACTTGTCATGCTGCCACACTGTGTAGCTCATCTTTGTGGAAGTCACAAGCAAGAACTGCTTATGCAAGATCTGATTCCTGCTCTTGCAATTCCCACCTTGCAGTGAGATAATGTTCCCAGGCTGTCAGTATTCACACATAACCACCTAAGGGCCATTTCCCCCCTATTACAGCATATAATGGAGATTACTTACTGCAAGATGCTCTGTCTCAGAAATCATCGTTCTTTATCTACACTAAAGAAAGCATTTGTTTAAAAACTGCTTTCCCCACTCAAAACATCTTCCACTGACCTGGAGAGCAAAAAGCACAGGAAATCACTTACTTGAAGCACAGCAAATGGTGAAAATGACAATATAGAACACAAGGAATGACAAGTGGTGTCTTACTTTCTTATACTACTAACTTATTCTTTGGTAGTTTCTAGAAGCGTTGCCTGGAAACATGACTGGAAGCCCTATGTGGCCATTTTCAGAATGAACTATACCTGCCTTTGCCTGATTCTAGGAATTGTGGAGTATATTTCTTAATAAACTTTATATCATGCAAATATAGAGCTATCATTGGTGGGGGTGGGATTGAAGGATGCTTTTTTTAAAAAGGCAGTCTACTGTAGTAGAAATTCCTTTTAGACTCATAAAGTCCATTTTCTGTAGGGGATCAGAAACCTACAGATCTTGCGACTCTATCTGTAGACATAAATCTACAGATTTATGTCTCTTCGTAATTAAACACAATTTGCCAATGCAACAACCCACAGAGGAGCTACAGAATGAATCAAATTCCAACTTTAAATGTATTTGCTCTCTCAAAATGAATCCATTTTGTTCAGATGTTCAGGAGGTTATATTCTTATGTCTTTTTCAAGAGAGAGATGCTAAGACCAGGTCAAACTCCAGTATTTTAACTAAATAAGACCCTGAGTAATATTTGGGGTTTTGTGTCTATCCCTCAGTAAAGAGAATTTTAGCTGAATTGCATTGTGTGTTCCTATCCCATCAGAGCTTGAACCCATGTAAACAGTAAATTCCACAGCTAAAGAGTATTTGGAACCACATTCAAGAGGCAAGAAAACCAGACTAAAATAAGCACCATACAGACTGCATTGAGAGAGGCATTTTTAAAATATGAAAGCTCCAATAAATATCAGAACTCACAGCTACTTGGAAGCTCACTGTTCACTTTAGGTTAAGGAATCCCATCTTCCTCAAGAATCATTACCCATATCAGCAACAACAACCATATCAACCCCATCCTATCATCTAGTTGGATTAATTCTTGGCATTCTCTCAAGCAGCAAGAGAAAACAGCGTAGTGATTCTTCTACACTTTTACATTTGCAACAATTTTACTTACAGTGTCCTCTGAAAGGTACATTTCCAAATTCAAAGATATGCTTTCTTTACTCTTAATGTTCTCATGACAGTTATCATAAACAGAAAGCATGAGGAATAATTGTCCTCTATTTACACAAAACTGACATGCAGCAATCATTGCCAATTGATGAGCAATAGTTAATGTCACATCAACTTGTGTTTTAAAAATATTCACTTCTGGATTCTTATACCAGGATCCTATCTTATTTGCGGTTGATCTATTCTCTGCATGCTACCCAGATGATGAATATCTTGAGCTGGGATTTTATCTGATTTCTTTTACTCAAAATAATAAAAAAAATATAGAAAATAGTATGCTAGACTTCCCATTATAAACTAGAGTTGCTGAAGCATGAAGGGATTTTGTTTGTAAAGTTCAATCATATACTTTTATCAAATACAAACTATAATAATGGAATGTTCCCATAAATGTCACCACTTTATCATCCTTAACACTCAAAATCCCTTAAAGAAAAATGAAATGAAGGACACAAAGACAAATGTTGAGCTTAGCCAGATGTGAATTTACAGTTAGCATTTTATGGACCACATACTATTGGAACAGAACAGTAGAGAAAACATTTTAAGATATTTTTATTTAAACTAAATAAAATATTTATGCAGGCAAATTTCTGTGGTATACAAAGACAAGCATTCATCAAGTCCTGCTGCCTGTTTTCCTCAGCTCAGTATTATGGTAAGTAAATCTGTGTGAGTCATAGAGCAGGAGCTTTATACATGTTTAGTTATGTGGGTGGATCCTCACACTGATGTGGACTTGCCAGAGGCAGCTGTCTGTGTAACGTGTGGAGTAATCACTGATAATAAACTCAAAACCACAATATTCCTCACATGCCTTGCTGGGCAGAACCTAAATATCACTGCAGTACGGAGTTCTCCTTCTTAAAGGCATAGGAAGTTTTTTAGAAATAATCTCATAGTACTTAAGAACTGCAGTTCAAGGTAAAGAAAACTGATTACAGGTATGTTTTTACCTGTAGGCAAAGGTCAGCCTGCCTCTTCTAGCCCACTCTGGTCTCAGACTTCACAAGCACTTATCTGTATTTGGTGTTTTTAAAAACATGATTTCATGGTGGTCTGAATGTAAGTTGGGATATTAGTGAGCCAAAACTCTGCTCAGATGCCATTTGCACTGCAGGAGAACATCAACTGCTTTAGCCTGGGTGAGCATTTACTAGCTGAAAAGATAGGCTGTGTGAAAGACATGTATTTTTTCAGATTTGAGACAGCCTGGGTCAGGGAATACTGGCTTCTATTAAGTTACAGAGGTTTTCCTCATACTATTTACTAATGTATTCTCAGATCCTTCCTGTTTGTTTGTTTGTTTGTTTGTTTTCTTCTATTTTTTGCTTCAGTTCTTCTTCCCCTCTTATCTCCACCATTGAAAGTAAACTTCCTGTATTTTCTCTTATCTGCTACTAATGCAAGTCTCTTTTCCTCTTACCCATCCTGTATTTCCTTTTCTATTTTCCTTTTTCTTAGATTTCAAAGTTCTTTCTTCTTTTGCCTATTATTTCAAGTATTTTCCTTTTTTAAAAGTCTTTGTCCACCTTCTCCATTTCTCTGCTATAAACCCCTTCTGCAATTCAGAAGGGATAATGAGATTATTGCAATTGTTGAGCTGCCTTTTCTTCTCATCCATGCCCACTTTACCCTTTATTTAGTGTGAGCAGGTGGCACTTACTCAATAAATCATAGGAGAGAATCTGCATAATGGCTGTCAGGGTGCACACAGAAAACTGTTGTCAGTTCTTGGCAGTGTGCTGAATATATATACAGCCAACAGTAACCAATACGAAGGCACGTTTAAAAAAAAAAAGCCTCGCCCCAAAATCCCAGAGGTAGGTAAAGCAGTGTTCTTGGGATCCAGTCCTGTTTTGAACTGTCAAAACTTCACTTTCAGTAATGAATCCCAGGTTAACACCAGCTTCAGCCTGAGGTTTGTTCTACTGAGATTTTGCCAACTGCTCCTTTCCTCCGTGCAGAGTATGGTGAGCACAGCTTCCTTCACAGCCCTCGGCAGTTGCTCCACAGATGGGTTCTGACTGTGTAGGAGGTCCAGTCAAAAGAAAGTACTTCTCAGGAGGGCAACAAGCCTGCGCAGAGCTCTGTGTTTTTCTGCTTCCAGGTAGCTAACTACCTAGTTCCCAGCTAGCTGGTTTAGAAAGAGCTTAGGTTTTTTTTCTTGACAGCACAAAGCTCTGTATAAACCAAGGGAGCCAGGGTGCACTTTAACTTTCTCCACTGACACGTTCTCCGTGCCCTGGATTCCATGGGATGGATACAGAGGTGCTTTAGCCAGAAGGCAGTCAAGGCACAGTCACAGCTGCTCACATCCAGGTACTCTGAGCACCGAGGGAGGGCTGCAACTTCTTCAGCGTTCATTGTACTGACATGAGTCCTCCAAGAAAACAGCCTCATCCTGGTACTCAGACACTGACCTCCAAAGGATACTATTCCTTTAAAGGTATGAAGAGCCATCAAATGTTTTAAGTAAGCATTGTCGAGGCTTTAGACCCCCTCAACTAATGTTGGGTATTTTTGTTTGCTACTTGCTTTGGCAGAAAGTTTCTTTTAGCAACAAATCCATGCAAATACCCAAACCTCATAAGAGTGACTCCAATGGCACTCCTAAACCAAGCTGTATGTGCATATTCTTTCTAACACAAGTTTTCACTCAAGGCACTGTTTACTGTAGGGCACAAGTGATGTTGTTTTTGCATTTTTTTGACAACTGAACTTTGAATGTTATTTAAATCAGGGAAAGAAAAATGTATTTCCCTGTGTCCTTGTTTTTCATAGAGTCAACAAAAACTATTGTTAAAAGAACTGCTTTTTGCAGGTAAGAACAGTCCTTGGATGTGTTTTAATTAAAAAAAAAGAAAAATGGTGGTCAGAGACCCAGGAGGACCCACATGTAACACATTTCTGATCTGTTTGTTTGGTTGTTGTAATTTATTGTACATGGCAGTGCTACCTGGTTCTTGGCGGAAAAAAACCCAAACAAATAACAAGCAAGCCCACAAAACCCACAACCCAGCTAGTAAAAAAGTAACAGCTTGTTTCCTCAGCAAAATATGTCAGAAGGAACCAGTCACCTCAATGCTGTTCTGCCTGTGCAGGCTTCTTGGAGGCAGACACTTGTCGTATGTCTCTGCCCTCATATTGGAAGATACATCTAAGAAATCTCCTCTCCAGCCATAACTGTGACTCTCACAGCAATTCTGTTTCTTGTAGTAGGTAAATTGTGGATAATGCTGCAGGAATGTTTGTGGATGTCAAAGACAGCTGCTGTCTCAGGGTCTCCTATTTTTTAGCATATTAGCATATTTACTACCCTGACAACATACACTGTGAAAGATATAAAGAAATGCAGAAATGACAGTAATGAGCAGGCTATTGCTAATCATACTGAACCTCATGCTGTAATCAGAGATGTCAAGGTAAGAGTTTGCTGTTATTTGCCAGTGGCTGCACTAAAATAGTGTTTTCTTTCTGTGTACTCGGGTCCTATGAGAAGGATGTTCCAGTAACAGTAACTGCATAACAGAGTTGGTATTCAGCATGCGACAGTTTAAGATGAAATTTATTTTTATGGTTTTGTGAGTTTATAACAATGAACATCATGGATCAGCCTCATGTAAACTAGGGCCATTTTATCTGTTTTAATACATTTATATACTGCAGATAGAGTCTGTCAGTTTAGTCTTGGCAGAATTATTACGTTTCTCATAAGATAATAATGATTTCTGTATTAGCTACTGTATTTTATTAGTGTGAGATGTCTTTTTAAGGATCAAGGCCAAAACCACAATTATTACTTCTTCTTATCAACATTCAGCTTTCACAGGCAATTACAGCTTATGCATATTTTATAACAAGTATTTGGAGCACAAGCTGATTATGTAGTACTTTCTCAATGCCTTGTGATATCCAAGGATGCTTATGGCAGTATTCAGTACTCAGTATTGTGGGATCTTACAGTATGAAAGAGCCCTTTTCCCTTTAGTGACTTTCATAAAACAGCATTTTTTGCCTGGCTCTGCTGAATCTTGTTTGTTTCAATTATTAAAAATGAAAAAGCAGGCAAAATATTCTTTCTTACATTTCTTATCTCTATGAAGGCATTGCATTACTATGTGATAACAGAACTACAGGAAAGGAACTGCCATGTGGAAAGATACCTGAAATCCCTCCAGTATTCCAAATATGTAGCCTACCTCTGTCAATAACCAGTTCCAGGTATTTTGGTGAAGCAAGTAGGAAGCCATAGAAAAAGAATCTTCTACAGCTGACTAGCAGGCAGTTTTTGCTTTGTAGTATATTTGTATGTCTTAGAACAGTATAGCACCATTGAATTTATCCCATCTAATCCTCATTTTTTATATGTATATAAATCCCTGGTTTTTTCAGCAGTGCTCAAAATGCCCTCCACAAACTGTGAGAATAGAAGTATGTCTACAAGGTGTGCCATGTGAGACACAGCATCTGAGGTAGCTGAGGATCATGTGGTACCAGCTTCCCTGCCGTCTTTCAATCCTGAGCCATCTCTTAGAAACTAAAATTAGGGTTGGGTGGCATTATTCTAATCTCCAATTTTTCCGCAGCCAAAGATTTTTCAAGGTCAGAGAATGCACATCTGTCCCTTTAAATCTTTTTTTCTATCTTTTTTGTGCTGTGTCAGCAATGTCCAACAGAAAGAACTGGAGCCAAGAACTTGGATCAAGATGTGTAATTGTGCTTTGAATTCTGCTGCGCTTTTGGCTTTAATAGTAACTCATGGCTGAGGGTTCCACAGCTTAATCATAGAATTCATTGTCAGTCATCATGAAGATCAGTAACTTAATGAGATTCTAGCCAAGCCCAGGAAGCATTTAAAAAGTGTCAGTGATTTTTTGGGAAGGTTTTATTGAAGAAGCCATAGTTTTTCAAGGAAAGCTCTTCAAAGCTTTCATTTATCTTTATCCAAATTCAGTTTAATGTTCTCCTTTCTTCTTATGAATCTTCAGCTTAATATTAAGATAATGAAATGTGGAAAATCTGCCTACAAATGAAGATGTTTTATTAGTTGGGCACAAAGTTACTACTAGTTGTTTTGTTACTTTGGTGTTTTGTGTGTTCTTTCCTGCTACTTTCAGGGGGGCAGGGATGAAACCCTGATCCCTCGAAGGATAACAGCAAAGATTTCAGGGACTTTGAAGGAAGTTTCCCAAAACTTAAATTTTGTGATAGAGCTGTACATGAGTGACAAAAATCTTAGAGATGTGTAAAGGAAGCCATTCAGCCAAATACCTGTGTGTTTACATAGATGTCATAAAACTTCTTTTTTTTTGGCATAAGGTTTTCAAATTCAGTTACTCCACAGACATTTATGGCAATATATTTCTGCTCATCATGTGTTCTGTGGGAGTTTTCCTATACAGTATTTTAGGACTTTTAATGTTCACAGTCTCCTGTGAAAATGCTTTTTTTAAGACTGAAGTTTACTACCCTATCAAGGAAAGCAAGAACTTGAGCAGACAGAATCCCCTGAATTCCTTTTTAACTCCAGAGAAATCTCCAAATACATGGGCAACAGCTTCAGAATTTAAGCAGAAAATTTGCCTTGTCTGTTAAGTTGCAATCTCTCATCTAGCTTTTAAGGACATATCTTGAAGGAAATCAGTAACAAATACCAAATTATAGTTTTGGTTTCAAACAAGAACTTTGTACTTCTTTTGCACTGTACAAGGGTGTTATGACTTTATCTATGAGGAACCTTCTGTACTAAAAAACTTTTTTTGGCATGGATTGCAAAGGGCAGAAATTCTGTATCCCTATTTTGCTGGTGTTCTCGTGATGCATGTGGTTAATTTCACAATGAGATTATAAATTGTGGCTTTTTTCCTAACTTGTATTTTGACATATGTGATACAATTGAATCAACTTCCCTGTGAAAACCAGCAGCTGGAATGCTGATGTGTTTGTTGCTTGCAGCGTTGTGTGAACGCAGCTACAACTGTTCCAGTTTATCACGGCAACACACAATTCTGACAAGCACATATCACCAATACACCTCAGAAATAACTTTTCTCCTCTGAAATCGTCACCATGAAAAAGAATATATGTATTTATTAATTCATTTTCAGAGGAGTAGATTTAGAATCTATCTAAATTAAAGCATAGCTTACAGTCTCTTGTGAATAACTGAATAACTTGGTTCAGTGTCAGGTCACAGTGGAACATAGATTGTAACAGGAATATATAAAAGCTCTGAAGGGAGCAAAGAGACTTTATTCTGGAATGGTGAACATCGTTGCCAGAGTAACGTAAACCTTGTGTGTTTTCACAAGGAAATGAGTCACTTGTTTCTGTTGGCTGGAACTCTGTTTTCTTTTAATTTCATATTTTAGCTGCCTAATATAGTTTGAAAGAGCCCTAGGATTGCACTCTTTGGGCTAAGATACCTTGTTAATTAAAGCAGAGTAGAAGGGTAGCATGCTAATTGCACAGAATCAAGAAAAATCGGTAGTAAATAGGATATTCTCACGTGCGAAGGAAGCCTTTATCCTTTCCAAGGACAGTTCTGTGAACTATTTACATGGTTGTGAAAAGAAGACTCGTTTTCACATGTGTTACGTGTTTAGCTGTGTGTGCACTTACATCTGTGACTTATGTTCTTTGTGCAACTGATTTGCAGGTCCCTCCGTGCAGCCACGAGTCCCACAGTTAACTTAAGGACATAAGTCCTAGCTGCCCTCAATGAACAGACTATATTGACGTTAAAGCTGTTGGGTCAGATTCATATGAGCAGTGAGGCAATGTTTCCTTTCTTTGGACCAGCAACTCATAACCAGTAAGATTCTTCTCCATTTTCCTAGTGTTAAGGCAGCAGTGAGCGTTCTCCCAGAGAATTCTCACAGAGTGTCACCCTTTCGTGCTAAGGCATCCTCACGAGACTCAGGATCAGCACAGCTCATGCCTAAAACACTTTCTATTTTCTCTTCTTACAGCTCCAAGCAATGGAGATTGTGCCAAGCAAAATAAGTAATACAGACTGCTTGAGCACTTCTCAGCTCCAGTGGAGTCTCAGAAGGAACATAGCTGGCTGCTCCAACACAGACTACTTTATCCCGTATGTAATTTGGGCAGAAACTCCATATAGCTCTCTTCACTACTACAGCCTTAAATGGAAGCAGCAGAGAATGAGGGCCAAATACATTCAGTGAAGAATTAAAGTATATATTATGACTTTTTTGGCTGGCATAAATTTGCATGCATAAACACTGCACACCTGAGCATGTATGTGTGATGGCTGAGACACAGGAGCAATTTTAATTCCACGTTGCACATGTGTGTAGGTGTAGCAGATAATAATGCATTTATTGCATCATGAATTCCAACAGAGCAAATTTCTGTTCCCCATGGTAAAGATTACTCAAAATGCAATGTTTATGTTTAGATGTAAACACTTGGAAACACTGAAGAGATGCTTAATCTGTCTTATTCCAAAACCAGTGTTTACATGCATGTTCCAACTCACCTGAAAATCTCTAAAACAACATTTATTTATTAAATATTGAAGCATATTTTTGACAACCTAACAAAACCAAAACCAAATATTTAAGTAGTTTCAGTGAGGAGCAAAGGAGAAATGGATAAGATAATTGAAATTTAAAGTTCATGTACTGTGATTGACTCACAAAAAAAAGAGCCTGGCCTAAACTAGCACCTTACACTAACAGTTTAGACATGGGAAGCTAGTTAGGACTTTCTGGGCATGTTAAAAATGCTCTAAATCCCGAAAAGCATTGTAGATGATATTCAGGTATGTATAAATGTAACTGAAGTAATTTGATGACTGCAGTATTAAAACTCTGGTTTATTTTGAAATATATTATGCAGAGTAATTAGGGTGGGTTAAAAAAAAGTGCAGAGAAAACGACTTAAAATTTATTTACAATACATAAAACTTCTTTCCTTGCCAAAAAGTGGTTTAGCTTATGAAAATTGGTAGAGAAACAAATGAAGGAAAAAAACACTTTACGCCCAAGTGCTGGAGAGTGGTCTTCTCTAGCAAAGGGTGACCACTGATGGATGTGGCTGTTTAAGAGCAACATTAGCTTGCAGTCTCTGTGAAACATGTAACTACTAATTTCGATGTGTCTTCCACCCCATGACCTACCTGATCAGTCAATATACCTGAGCATTTTGACAGGTACAGGTGTTGTAGAGTGTTTGAGTACCTTAAAGAGAAGACAGCTGTGCTATAAATTTTAACCAGGGTTTTACTATTTGTTCTCCCATTCTCTTCTCTTCAGACAGGTGGAGGAATGTGGAAAGTGCATCTGATCTTAATGAGTGTTGTTATGCTGCTATAGATATATGCCCAACATTTCTTATTCTGTGTCTTCTAATCACAGATTTTCACATTTGTAATGAATCTTTTCTTGTTTCTGAGACACTTCTTCTGTAGAAATCCACAGAAGTATGGAATTCATTCTTAAAACATGGTCAAATATTTCCTTTGACCATTTCAAAATAACCTGTCCAAAGTTCTTCAGACATCAAAATCAGAATCTTGAGTTCAGCAGGGATTCAGTGCAAGGGTATTTTGCCAGATGGGTGTTCAGATGTTGGAAGCATTGAACAAAAATAAATTAGAATAAGTACCATTATTGATAATTATGCTTAGAATCAAATACTATTTGGAGTCTTTGTTTATTGAAGTGAAAACCCTAAAAGAGACTTTTCAGGTCTCCCTTAAAATGTCCAGAGAAGATTTTTTGCCTCAGGTCACAGCTGTCCTAGCTACATCTATTCAGTGTTCTTTATATTCTTACATGGGTGATGACTCGTGAGTACTGGGAATC
Organism: Oreocharis arfaki; assembly: GCA_013398015.1. Lineage (NCBI taxonomy): Eukaryota > Metazoa > Chordata > Aves > Passeriformes > Paramythiidae > Oreocharis > Oreocharis arfaki. The sequence continues at coordinate 537,335 of VZRR01003703.1, read as the reverse complement.
TCTGTACAGGTTTTATCTTTCCACAGGTATTCATTTTGAGGGTAATAAAGATATAAGGAATTTTTTTTCCATATTTTTGTGGGGTTTTTTCCTTTTAAATTTAGTAACTGCAGTCCTAAAATAGAAGGGTCATTCTAAATAGCATCTAGCTAGAAAGCCATTAGAAAAATAAATTTAAAAATTAACAAAACTTCAGCCCAGTGCTATACAAAGCACTATTTAATCTGAAGGCATTTTAGTAGAACATATTACTCTAAAACAGTATGGAAGATGTTACAAGCATTTACCTGAATTCACACATCTATTTATCTAGTTATTTTATTAGTATTATCAAATTACCTTGGCTATTTAATCACAGACTAGGTCTCTCCTTGGAAATTTCACTGTGTTTTGTTATAGTCCCTGTTACTGTGTATTCTCAATACAGCAATATCTGGTCTAGAAAACTCAATGTACCAGCAAAAGGTGGAGTCACAAACAGATACAGAAAGATGAAGCAGGAAAGAACTGTGATAGAGATGACAGAGGCTCCAGCACTGTCTCTTACAGGTTTCTGATGGTGCAGGACTGGGCTAAGAGCAAGCAGACCTGGAGCATACCATTCGTGTGACTTTGGAATATTATGGTTCATCAGCTTCAGTTTTGGGAGATAAAATTCAGGCACTCTCGGGTTCTTTCCCATCCTGTTCTCAGTCATGTTTTTCATGGGATACCACTTCTGAAGAAGTGTGTTGCTACAGTTTCCCTACTATCAGCCTATCAAACTCCAAGCTGAAACTTGATTTTGCAAGCTGCTCCCTGAAGTACATTGCCAGGCTTGAAATATTCCAAAGAGTGAAATTCTAAGTAGCCCTGCAAAAGGAACTGATAAAACCTTGCCAAATTTCAAACTTATTGCCAGTTTCTTCTATCCTTACCAGAAACTTGAGCTTACACTGCGCAAAAACTTCTGCATGGTCTGTACTGAGAATTAGTTTTTACTCTGGCAAGTAGTACAACTGCATCAGACAATGCCATCTCACAACATCATGCCTCACCCTCCACGGCTTACCCTTGCTGAAAACCTGAGTAAACTCTCTAAGTACAAATTATTGTTTGAGCCAGCTAATCTAGGAGTTTTCAGTGATAAAATAATCCAGCTGGAAAATAGCAGGAAAATTCATAACTTGAAGCAAAGTAGTCTTTAGAAAAATCAAAATGCCCCTGTAGAGAGTTTCAGTTTTTCACAGCATGAAACTCTATTCTAGTTTCTACATCATATTTTTCAAGAACAGATATAAAAAAATAGGTAAATTCAGCTTCCAGAAGGAGCCTGGACTAAGTAAGTTGTCAAAAAACGATATGAGGAGCCTCAGTATGTTACCATGTAATCAGTCCTCTTTGAATAAAAAGTGGTTCTTCCTGTATATCCACATGACACTTTTGCATAGAGCTAAGCAATTACTCTCAATCATCTTAAAGGCTAGTATGTGTTCGTAGAATATGTTCTTATGATGATTAGTCTTTTATGAGAATGAATGATGACTTGAAGGAAATCAAAGAAGTGTTAAATTAATAAGGATCTCCTTTCTATCCTTTCATAAGAATTTTCTTAAGTGTCTACAACTGTGTAGTTGGCACATACAATAGTTCTGTTTTCTGAGAAAATCTGCGGTTTGATGGTCAAATGGCAATGAGCAATGTGGATATATTTCTGTTTTCTTTCAGTGAGATTTCGATTTTTGTCTTTGTAGTTTGGAGTGCAATGTAAGAGTAGCTATCAACCAGCATTTGAACAAGAATCCACTATAAAGTACATGGTTTTAATTTCCACTCAGGATAAGCTACTGGATAAATTGCATCAGCTCTTAAACCCAGGCTGGATTAAGCCTGTTGTCTACATACTTGGGTTTGCAGTATTAAGTAAAGGGTGCCTGTGAAAATCAGGACAGAATATTCATTTATCATTTTAGCTCTGTCCTATTTTAATCTAGTAATTTCGGAAAAGAGAGAAGAAAAGATATTGTTGGGAAATTTTTCAGTAAAATGAATTCATATGAGAATGAAGCATTTCATTTTATCCCCCAAGAACAGGCATGGAGTAAGCATGGACAATGCTGAGCAAAGCCTGGTCTACACTCACAGATTTGGGAAGTAGTTTGTTGTCTCTGTCATGTAATAGGCCTTCCATGTAATTAGAAGTTAGTCTTTCAGACCATGTCTAAGGCAACAGGGTGCTGTGAATGAGGTTCCTAAGTTGTGAATTCAGATGTTGCACTCAGTAACAAGCTGTTAAATTATTTTAAAATATTAGGATTTCATCAGAGTGTAATTCCTCATTTATGCATAGTACACTTTACTTCCATGAAATTATACAAATATCAATTAACTAACCATTATACTTTGAGAGAAAGGAAAAAAATACCATTCAAAAGTAATACATAAATCTGGCACAGAGATATAAATGCTGGCATGTCAGTACTTGGAACCACTCAATTTAATTTATCTTCTGACTTTACAAAATAAATTAGGATATATTTATACATACATATCAAGTAGTCTTACATAGTTATATTTGTTATTCACATTCTCTTACATAACAGAGTAAAGTGCCCTAAGGATTTATGACTCATTCAGGCCTTGAATTTTAATCTTAATTCGTAAATTATGTGACTGAGATGAGATGAATTGGATGTTTTACACCTCCCTTGCTGTGTATTTCTTCTTTGCCAAACTCAAGATAATTGAGCCAACTCAGTCCAGGAAGCAAGATGACAGGTGGTGCTGTGCCCCCTCTGCTGAGCCCTCCTGCTTTCTAATTGTATCAATTAGGGGATTGTAGCTAATATCGCTTCATAATAATTTCGCTGTCCCATGTAAATAAATCAGTTTATATTCAGAATGAATGTTAGTTCTTTTTGCTTGCCACTTGATTGCGTGATGAGGATGAATATATTTTGTCTTTCCATGCGATATAAATGCTGGGCTTTTTTTTAAGTCTCCTTATCCTTTTCTTCTTCAATCTCTGTACAAATTTATGAGATGTTTTATACCCTTAACATTTTAACCATCTCCTGATCTCTTAGACAGATTCTGCTGACTAAGGTAGAGTTACTAGGATTTTTTTCTCATGGTGAAAACCACAATTGTTCATTTCAGAGGTTCTTCATCAGATGATGAAGTACTAACCACTGTCTAAAGTGGGATAGCTGAAGCACTGGACTATCAATCTTATATGGTGTGGCAAACACTACGTTCCACATCTGTACATTTTTCAATGTGGAAATGAATTGTTTGGTACAATGTTCCTTCTGTATAATTATGCATATACTTGTTGGGTAAAACACCGATTTCCACTTACTGGTGGGTATGATACAAAAGATGGTTTTGCTTATTAGTTCTGCTAATGAAATTGTTTTATTACATTCTTGATATTGCTCCTGTTCTTGGATGGGACTGGATTACATGTTTCTAGTTTTCTAGAACAGGACAGCATTATAAAGCTCCCAAACAGACTTGGAGCTGCCTGCTGTCCTCAGTGACTTATCAGTGACCTCACTTGTAGGCTGTTGGGGAAAAACAGAGCAAGAACTGCAGGTGAGAGCACTCTGTTTGAGAAGGGTATAGCTTACTGGTTTGGTAAATTTGCTCAGGAGGGCCTGGTTCCACAAAGAAGCTGGGCTTAAATGGGACTGAGTATTTACTTTTGTGGAGATGTTAAAAAGCTAATGAATAGGTACTGATAGCTCCTACCCTTGTTAAGGCTTTCAGGTGGAAATAGTAGCAGCTAGATAATTTGCTTAAAAAAGGAGAGTATTCCCTTTTCAAACAGCCTGTAACATGTAGCCTGGGTTTATACCAGAAATTATTTTTATTTTGTTACAATTTTTTTTAGAAATAAGTGTGAGGCAGCTTCTAATTAGATGTGTATGAATGTGCTGCATAGTCATGTGTGATTAGAATGCTTTCTTTTCTTTTTCAAGAAGGAAGCAAAATAATGAAAATGAGCAGCTATGGCAGTCCTTGTGTGCTTCATGGTTTCAGGAAGAGTCAGAGCAATGCTGTAGTAATTAATACGGAAGTTTGTCAAGAACCACAATTCTTGGGATGCCTGCAGATCAGGCCTGCAAGGGTTTCCTGCAGGGAGAGATATTTTGAGCATTTCCCAGTCCCAGCAACAGTTTGTCCCTATGCTGGAGAGAATGCTTCATTTGGAACAAGGAAGGCAGAAGGAAATACCTGTTGCATGGCAGCCTCGAAGTGTTCTCTATTCACTATTCGGTGTGGCTTTTTAACCCAAGACCAGTGGCAGCAGATCCCAGTGCTTCTGGCTATGAGCCTTGGGGATGAAGGTTCTTAATATGATTTTTACTGGGGCTGGTCTGGATGCTGACCTTGGGCAGTGGAGGAGTGGAGGAAGGAAGGCAAACTGCTGGGAACGCCCCATACTGGTGTCTAATACCATCCCAGAGGATCACCAGAGTTTTATAAAAGGACTCTTTTGTAGTCCTGTTAGGAGCAACACAAACACTTTCAGAAGCAAAACGTAAGTCAGTGAAGCAATTTCTAGCCAAGATTTACAGAAGTATAACTGTGGCGCTGTAGCCCCTCTTACTGATCACGTCCTGCCCTCTCCCTGGGGTCTCCCTCCTTCCCCTGCCTCTAGTCCTGGCCACTCCCTGAGCTCTCCCTATTGGTTCCTGTATCCCAACACCGCCCATGTACCACCCCTGTGCCCTGAAACCATTTGCCCATGTGCTCTCCCCGCCCCCCTGGTACCGGGTAAACTGAGGCTCCAAGCCATGTGACTCTGCCTCTTTTTCTGCGCCTGGGAGCAGCCTGCCCACAGCTCCTCTCCCCGTGTGCTGGCCCCAGGCTTTGGGGAGGCAGCATGGAATAAAGACCTTTGCAGTGCCATGAGGAGAGCCTTCTCACCTCCTTTGCTATCACTGAAGTTGCAGGCTGGCAGCCGGAGCAGCGGTGCGGGGAGTCCGAGATGGGCTGCAGGAGGGCAGAGAATCCCTGCCTTGTCCCAAGAAGCCCCCGCTGCGCTCCCAGGGAAAGCTGCAGCAGCTAAGCAACACCCAGCGCTGCAACATATAACTACTGATCCCAGGGTACATTATCTGACTCTGCATCAGCTTAACAGAATTAATTTATCAGGCTTGTTTTTCATGGAGCTTGTTTCAAATCTTAGTTGAAAAATACACTGCCTTTTAATTGCCTGTAGCTTTTAGAGTACATCTTCCTTTTATATTTTTATAATACCTCATTGCCAGTGCTATGGACTTACTTGGGAAAACTCACATCAAAAAAATCAAAGGAGACATTTAATAACTCTTCTGATATTAGACACGAAATGTTTTTTGTTCCCCCAATACAGCAAGACTTCTTTATTGGCCTGTCAGCATTCCAAGAACTGCATTTATGTGAGAGATTATGTCATAAAAAATGTATGCAACAGCTCTGTTCTAGGAATGTGAATTCTAAATAGCAAAGTGCAATAGCTACAGTACCAGAAAGCATTTTCTTAAGAAAATGCTTTTTTCATCTCATACAATTTTTTTCATTTCAACAGCTTTCTCAACTGTTCAGAGAAGAGGGCGTCTACCAGGTATTTTTCTCTATCCTTTCCAAGCAACTGTTCAAGGCTAAGTGTAAGTGTTAAACATTGCTGGGTTCATGCACTTGAAGAGCCCCCTAGGGTTAGATTCTAAAGCCCTTTCATGGCCTTTAGACTCATAAATAAGGGATTTGCTACATTTTAAAGCATATCAGATCACAGTGAAAGTTTAAATTAGCATTCACTCCAAGGAGAACACCCCAACCTGTGTTAGTGTTCACCTCTTGGGTACATGCAGAGATTGAAATGAGAGGCTTTCCAGACACTGGGCATTTCCCTCCTGTTCTCTGTCCCATTTTGCTCCTTCTGAACTGCTAAGCAGCAAGATAAATGCTGGAGAAAATCTGCTGTACTGCTAAAAATGAGTTTTAATGTTACTGCAGCTATGCCACATGGGTGTATTTTATCAATTTGTGTAATAACTCGATGTCAACCAATCACAAAGCTGTTCATGTTCAAATCCAGCTCCCAATTAGAAGCTGTAACAATAATCCATCCTAACAGCTATTAGCAGAGTCAGTGATGGGACGTACATTTACAGCCCGAGACTGCAGAAGCTGAAGAAGTTACCTCTGAATCTCCTGTTTTGAAAAACATAGTGGGCTCTTCTCGTTCTTGCAATTTTTTTCTGAGGATTTTATTGGTATGCAGTTGGAATAAAGTACGCAGGAGGTTGTACCCGATAAGAGTATTTGGGGCTGGAATTTTCAGCAGCTGTATGGTGAGGCACGGAGTTTAGAACTTAGACTTGTAAATGTTTTCATCCAAACCAAATTTTTAGACATGCAGTTGAAGTGACTAATGCAGCTGAGAAGATTTGCCAGCCTATGCATTTATGACTGTACAATTCAGATATTGTTTTGGAAATATTTACGTTAGTGGATAAGTACCATGAGAGTAAGAAGATAAAAAAAGCCTTTGCAGTGTTCTGCGATCTGTGCTCCTCTGAGCACAAGCCCACCCAGACTGCAGCAGGGGGGACGCTGTGTAGGCAACCAACACAAGGTTGTGCTGTGGAGCATCAGCTTAGGTGAGGCTTTCTCTTCTCTTTGGTGGGATGCTCTGAGGTTTTGTGTTTGGATGGCTCTGAAAGGGGAAAAGTAAATCTCTTCTTCATAGCACCTTCTAACTGCTCTTCTAGGTTAATGTTTTGAATTTTTGATCTTGGTTAACCTCAAGCTCTAGATTCGCTCCTACTCGTAAGAGTAGAAAATGGATAAAAGAGGAATCTATTGCACTCTCTGCCTCTCTTCTGGAGGAAGAGGAAAGGCAGGATAGAAAAAGGTGGTGTTATCTTACTGCTAAATACTTGAAGGGAGCTAATTTATTATGATACAGAGACACACAAGAACCTCAGATAGATGGAGTTTTGCAGACACTGATGTTTTGTTTTGATTCATTATATTATTGCATCTAAATATTAGTAAAGATTTATGGGCTTTTACAGCACTTTTGCTATGTCTCCCTGCACCTGGAAATCGGCAAAGCCAAGCTGTGACATGAAGCAGATATTCATGTACCTACCCAGTGACTGGGATTTTTTTGCATGGATCTCAAAAAAGTTCAGGCTTCTCCTTTATAAAGCACAGTGGAGCTCAGGGCTTTGGGCATGACATTGAACCTCCAAAAGAGAAAAGTGGTTCTTTTGCTCCGAGATGGTAAAGTTAAAGAAATTAACAGAGGAATTAGAAAATAATTATTCCAAACTGTGTCACTGAAATAGCAACCTCCTTCTCCTGCCATGAGTTTCGTTGTTACTTTGCTTTCCTCAGTGAGAAGTTTCATGTAATCCAACCCGAGTTCTCTGCTGCCATGAAGCAAATGTTACTAACAGTTCTGATTCATTGTGGTGATAACAGAAAAATCCCATTCCTACTTAGCTGCTGCAGTGATGCAATGTTTGGGAGAAACCTCAAAGCTGCTTTTTGTCCCTAAAGGAGTGGAATTCCCATTCCTTTGTGCCAACAAAAAGGTGGAAAATGCTTCTATATGATGGCTCCTCCTTTAAGGTGTAACTAAGAAAAGCTATCTTTGTTATTTAGGAAATTGGGCAATTTATAAAACATTGTTGATAATGGTAATCTGAACAATGGACTACGTCAAAAGAGATATTGCAACAGCAATAAATGATGAATTAATAGAAAGTGCTTGAGGGCTGAGAGTTGGAGGTTAGCCTTGGAATATTAATTAAAATGATAAAAGTAGGTGGCATTCCGAAGAAACAGCTAAGTCTCCTGGAACAGACTAATTCCCAGTACAACCCTGTTGAAGATCCATGAGTCACAAAGACTACATTTGGCTCACTGAGTTAAATGCTGCATCACTACTTTGGGAGACAGAGCTGTCCTGTTGCACCAGGTGCAATTAAAAAACTCATAAGATGCCTTGTCTTTCTATAATAATGACTGTTCTTTCAGCACTTAAAAGGATTGAGAGAGGACTGTACAGAAGGGGGGGGGGAAGGGCTTATTTTTGTATGGTTATCTTGTTTTTCCATTGCAGTAGGGAATAAAAATTCTGTGAAAGTGTTGTTTTCTTTTAAGGCAAGTTTTACAGATTATTGGTCCAGTATGTTCATTCTTTATCCAGTATATTGAGGATAATTTAAAAAAAATAATAAATTGTACTCTTTTAATTTTGTTGCTATTTTTACAAGACCCACAAAACATCCACAGAAAGGACTTTCTGATCTTGATCAGCTCTGTGTTGATGCTAACATATCTCCATAGTAATCAGTCTGTTATAATTAATAATCTATTCTTTTTTGCTATTCTTTTACAATTGCCTCATTACAAGAAGGAAAAAGGAACAAAAGTGTGGAATGAAGCACAACCAGAATAATTTTTTTATTAGGAAATAGTGTCAGGTAAGGATTTGCATACATTTTCACAAATCCAAAAATGTTTGGCACTGTGCAGTGAAGGTGCAAGGAGGCAAAACCAGTGTTCTCTGACTACTCTAAGGTTAGAGAGCTACGCTTCAAACTCTCTCTTGGAAAGCTGGTCCTGATATCATTCTACCCCATTACAGGATATTTGCCACTTCATACGTGGAAGTGTGTATTCAATGGTCCCTCCTCTGGCACACACCCAAAAGCTCTATCCAGAGCCCTATTCAGGGTTAGCCTAGTGTAAAATGGGTCGATTTAACAGACTTTAATTGGATCAGTTTTCAACCATGAGTAACAAATATGGGCCTCTTCTTTTTTCATTTAGCTCTAATTGCTACTTTCCACATACTACATGCCTGCATCGAATGCTGAAGCACAAAGCTGTTGCTGTAAACTGAGCACCTCATTCTGAAAAGGGAGGCCTAACTGGTTTCTCAGTAGAAAGCATAGAAAAGCATTCAACAGTGAGTTACTTAGTTCTTAAAAAGATTAATTTCTACTTATGTTGATCTCTATAAAAACAGAATTCTCTTCTCTCAGCTATTTTTTAAAGCCTCTCATTAATTCAAGCCTACAAAGTCCTTGCTGGTAGAAAAGGAAAATGGCTGCAAGATTGCTGATTATCCGCTTTAGGATGACTCATTCAGTACGAGCAACTGTGAATCATGAACAATCTACAGGCAGTACCCATAAGACTTAATATCTTCCATGTAACTGGATGCTTCTAATGTTTCACGTTAGTGTTGCTTTCTTCTTAAAAGCCCAAAGGCTCACAATATTGTATTGAAAAATTACCAGTTTAAAACTTGCACAGAAATACTTATAACCAGTTACCATTGCATGGGTTTTAGCCAATCTTTTCAGATTCTTGTGAATGTAACTTCAAAAATGTTTAAAATTGAAAGGAAAAATTTAAAGGTTTGTCCATGGCCACATACTGCTATTCCTGTGCACATGGGTCATTACAAGATTGAAGTTTGTGATGCACTGCTCAGCTACTTAAGCTGGTGTACCTGGTAGCAGGACGCTCCAGTGGATGGTGAAGGGACAGCAGCAGGGTGGGACAGTAACTCAGAAGGATTTACAGATGCTGCTAAGAAGAGAGGAATGGTGAGGTTTTAAAACATTTGGGTTCATACCAACCCCATCCAGTAATGGGCAACAGTCAGAACAGCAAACATATATACTTGGTTTCTACTGCTGTTCCAATCTCTTTGTTCCATCTTGATGTACTGGGACATCCAAGAAATCGACTTGATTTCTCATCCTAGCCTTCATCTTCTTCCACAGAGAGACCTATTTTTGCTGATGTTGCTTCCTGGCACTAATCCCAGAGTTTCCTAGCCTGTCTGGTACTACCTGTATCGTTCCAGGTTCTTTCGCCTCACCTCTCTCCTCCCTTTTCACTTTCTTCATTCTCATTTTTTGTTGGGTTTCTACTGCCTTTTCCTTCACATCTTTCTTTACTCTGACCCACCATTTCCCCTTCAGGTCTCATTTTCAGCCTTCACCTGACATTGAGCCTGGCTCACTAGAGGTCTCAGTCTACTAGTCCAGTCTTATCTCAATATTCTGACTGGATATATAGGCTGAGTGGCCTATAATCCAGGCTGTTACCAAACATGAGCTGTTCTATTGCTTTCCTGTTCTCTTTCTATTTTCAGCTTACCTACTGAAGCAATCCTTTTTCCTATCTTGGGCTTGTTCTCTCCCAGTCAACCAATTCCCAGCCCTCCTCTATTCTTCTTAAAAAATTTTGACCCTGACACAACCAGTCTTTCTATTTATTAATTCCCTATTTAACCACCCAGTCTCGGCATCTTCAGCTTCTTTCCTCTGGTTTTTCTTCCCTCTTTGCCTCTGGTATTGCGCCTGCGTTTGGATCCTACAGCTTCTTGTGCATGTTGTGAGTGCCCATAGGACAGTCTTGGAGAAGGTAGCTCACCTTACAAAGATACTCTTCCTGCTGTATATCCAGCTCAATTCATGCAATTCTCAGCCCATCCCCTGCAAGTACGTGAGTTGCCTCAAATGAAGAGGACAACCAGGAGCAGGCTCTGAGTTCCCTGAGTGACCTCTTCTCAGGCAGTCCTGGAGCACGTAGGATTAAACCTCAGTGGATGTGTTTGCCATGCAGGTACATGATCTACAATTGATACAATTGATCTGGTATTTGTACTCAGGGTGCCAGGAACACTCGATTTCTCATGCGGGAGCAGCTGCACAGGGCCTCCGTACCCACAGGAGCTGGCGACACAAAGGTTGTCGTAGCACTTCTCAAATACTTTGTATGGTTTTAGCTAAATAACTGCTTCATCTTAGGGAAACTTTAATTATGTTAAGAAATAAAAGTTGAGGTTTCTTTTTATGTACCTGTTTATTTAATTAGGGAAATTATTAATTTGAACTGTCCTCATCTGTGGTTACATAGTAAACACTTTTATTAGTGTAAGCGTGTTCAGAACATGAGAAGCAAGAGAGAACACAGAGAAGACCATTATGAAAAATAAGTTCCTATGGCATGCCAGAGATGTTATGTTCTACTTTTTTCCCTTCATAAATTGGTAAGGCTTCCTATATTCTATGTTCTGAACATACACTCCCTGAATATCTTTTGTTGCCAGTGGTCCTTTATGCAAGGATCCCTAGATTAATCCTAAGTGCTGCTTGTGTGCAGCCAAGCACTACATGATAACTAAACATTTTGTTTCTGATAGTGCCCTTTTAATGAGCTGCAGGTGCCACAAACTTCATGTTCCCTTTAGTGCTTCATTGCTTACTAGATGCAGTAAAACAGTTGGCACACTGTAAATTATCAAGTGATAATTATATTCATGGCCTCAATACAAGAAGAAAATCCACTGTTAAGAACATATTTCTTCCAAAATGTGGTAATGAGATGTGTTGCACCTCCTAAGAAGAGCTTGCAGGGTGACTCTCTATTTAGAATACTGCAATCACAGTTCTATTTTCGGCCAGCATCTCCATGGTCAGAACGGAGAGTGACTCTGTACTCCCAAACATGTATTTCTCATTCACTATACCATTTAATTTTTACTCATCCTCTAATAAAAGGTGGTTCTGTAGTTAAAATTGGAAAGATGCGATATTTATTTACCAGAAAGGTAGCAAGGTGAATTTTTCATATGATCTGATTTTTAAAGGTTGAGCTGTGAGCTACAATAATTTGACGGCTTAGCCAGGCTATTCTAGTAGTTTTCCACTGTTCCAAATATCTCTTGTATGTAAAGGCTCCATGACAGCCACATCTCAAATGGTAATAGTGTCTCTGAATAGCATAGGATGCTTCCTAACTCTAATAAGCTGCTTTGATATACCAGTCATATAATGATTCTCATCAGTACAAATTGCCACTGCAAGGTCAATGAATGTTAATATGTTTCCTGCAACAGAACCTTGAAGAATAATATAATCCCCTCCTCCTCTCTAACTAAGATAATTCTAGGCTGAGTACTGTTCTACAGCAAAATAAATTAGGGAATACTGGAGTGTGTGGCTATGCTGACCGTGATTTTGTAAGAAGAACAATCTCATCTTACAATTCTCCTCAAGCGTTATAGTAATTATTAGTTTTTAATGGTTTGTATTAATCTGTGAAAATTCTGTGGTAACTGTAAACAACTAGGATAATTAGGGAGCAATATTCACAGAAGATTTAATTTAAATAATTTCAGTTTTAATGTTTGGAATCTTTCTCCAGGCTGCAAAGCTCTACCCAAGCAAACAGGCACATGGAGTATATGTAATAGCCACACCACGAGAGCGCCGCAATAAATTCTGGACCAATCATTAAAGAAATTGGGGTTTTAATAGAATTTATTTGTGGTTTTCTGAAGCTACTGTATGTTATACCATTTTTAAAAACAAATTATCTGATTTCTTATTATTTCTTAGGTATTTTTTGTTACATTTTGGAAAAATACAGACGTACACTGAAAGTGAAGGTTAGTCATTCATATGCAGGTACTAAATCACAAAAAATTGAAATTCGATATTTAAATCCCTATTTAGGAATAGTATGTGAAAAATAAGAATAAGTTCTTAACAGGCGCCTCAAGCAGATTAATTTTAGTATATGAATCTTCAATTCAGTATTGTCTCCAAAATTTCTTCAGCAAAGAGAAAAGGTTTTCTGAATATTCTGTCCTGTTTTCTTTCATGTCTAACTTAGCCACCTGTCATATTTATAGCAGATAATTAATTTCAGAGCATACAATTAGTCTAGCTCAGAATAGTCTTTGCAGCATACTACCTTCTTATTATTTCTTTATCATCCTTCCCAGCCCATTGACTCATTACTTCTGTTACTACATTTACATTTTACTCTTGGGTGAATCCACAAAATAATAAAATGATAAGATAACAGACTGACACTGCTCATTATGTATTGTAATAACCATAATAAGAGGAATAATCATATCACGCTTATATTTCATGCATACTTCATTGCCTTAAACTCTGGCCTGTACTCATTGATGATTCGGGGTTTTTTCCTTGGTGTTTGCTGGAAGAATTTAATGTTAAAGAAAAAATATATTAAACAGTAATGGACAATTTACTTTTAAATGTAAGGGCAAAATCATGATAAATAGCTATTTGAAAAACACTTCTAAAAATAATGCCTTTACTTAAAATTATATTTTGTCATTAAGATGATAGACAAATTAATAAAAATCTGGTTTGCTTCATAGCATATATTACAGATACAAAGGGGCTCTCATGAGAACAAAAAAATGCATAAACCATAGTGTACTGCTTTTCCCTCAATACATAATTCATACATGCAAATGTTCCGCAGATATTTCACTATAAATATAATTAATTGCTGCAGATTCACAGATGAGGCTGTGTGACTGTGCATGCACACAGTGCCAGCCACACTCATTTATGCTGATTTCAGGCTAGAGAATCCTGTGACAAGCATAATAGGTAAAGAGGGGAAAAAATCAGCATTTAGAGACACAGAGAGCCATGCAATACCATGTAGAAAATTCGTTTCAGAAATGACAGCATCCACCAAGAAGCTGATGAAAGTAGCCTGAAGTAAAAAAGAGAAGGTCTCTCATATTAGTAAATATATGTACAAAGTAATGTTGCATAACATTAGCATACGGCAGTTTGGTTGAATTTATTCCATTGTCACTCAGCAAGTACCTCTTTATGCTGATTCTAACCATTGGGAAAACTGAAAACGGGTGTAAAAAGTTTTAATGATGGTATTTTTTAATTGCTTTGCAAGGTAGAAGCTCTGTTGCTTTTCTTACGGAAGCTTTTGTTATCAAAATGTACAGCAATTTCAACCACAGTCTTGAAAAACAGGGAATTCAGGTTGATAAACATAGGGGCCACTTGGAAAATTCCAATCAGGGAGGAGCTATTTGGTTTTGGAAGAGGGAAGTAGACACAGGAGATGATCTAATAGGCCTCTCCTTTTCTATAATACGTGATTTCATCATGGATAGCACAAGGCAGCTGTTGGCACAAAGAAAAATAAACTATGTGTAAATATTTTAGTGTTATTTCATAATCTTAGTATCAACATTGTAAATATTTAATCATATTTTTGCTAAAAATTCATTAAGACCATACACTGAGAAAGGGATTTTTCATTTCTATATAGATTTTCAAATTCCTATCTAACACTGTGTCAAGGAAAAAAAAAAGAAAACCAGGAGATTGCGTTTTGTGATTTATTTCCTACAGCATAATCAGGTATAAAAGATATACTCTGAAATTTCATTACAATTACATAATCAATTTACCTATCTGATCCAACTCTGAACAAGTTGTTGAGTTCACATTCCTTAAAATCAAAATAAACATCTTGATTTTTAAAAATCTGACCACCAAAGGCTTCCAATGCCTCCAGCAGGAAATCAGTAAATCCCTTCTGAATACTAATACAGTCTCATAAATATTTAGAGATCATATGATAGAGATCATATAGATTCCTAGAGCACAACTTCGGGAATTTTTATGATTGCTGTTCTCTGTCTTGTCCATTTCTGTGACATAAAGTTTACAAGAGTTCTCAGATTTGTCTCTTCACTTGTCTTCTGTAGTGTTCAGATAATACCTTCAGCCTTGCTTTCTATACCTTTTCTAATTAACTTGATGGCTATATTTATTTTTCTTAAAATTATCTGATTTCTTCTGCTTGGAGATAGGTTTGGTATGCCAGCACAAGCTTCAATTCCTTCCATTTTGGTATTACCCACTAAATACCTGTTCGGAACAAATAGGATTTTACTTGGTTTATATTTGATTCAATTTGATGTATATATTCAAGTTTTAGGATTTCAAGCACTTAGGTTTCTGAATCTAGAGTTTCCCACACATTAGAAAAATGTCACTTCTGAAAATCCAGTTGCTTTTCACATGAAATCAAGAGAGAACTGAACAAGGTGAATTTATTATGTCTACCTACAAGTTTGAAGGTATCTCCACGCCTAATGTGTGGTGTAGAAGAATGTCCAAGTATTTGTAGATGAATGGAAATTCTGATAGATTAGAAAAAGCAAACAGCAGTCAAAGAAGAGTTACTTTAAAAAAGTTTTTCTTCCTAGTGAGTATCAGTTAACATTCTTTTTGTGATTTAGTCATAGCTCATAACCGTTATCCACCTGGGCTATCTTGGACAGGAAGAGAGAAAGCTTCTCATTTGTTTGCTTTCTGTCTTTTCTTCTTCCTGTTTTTATTTGGCCATTTTTAAAAGCTTTTGGCCATTTTTGAAAGATTTTGACAGTGTCAGTGAACCAACACAGGGAAGAAACACAAATACAAATTAGGTGAAGTAGCTCAGTATGAATAAGAAAAAGTAAATGACCAAGACAAAAAGTTCACAGGCTGAAATTTCCTTTCAAATTTGACCGCTTGCTATTGGCAGATAACAGTGATTGACAGTAATTGATAAATGATGGAAAAGGACCAAAATAACCCCAACCCCAAAAAAGAACTACTCACCCATCCCAACCTAAGTTAGTCACAAATAGTTTTCAGTAAAGAATCTGTTTTCTTTCTTCCCACCAAATTTGAATAACCACTATTTTCTTCAGAGACTTTTCTGAGCATGGAAGATAATCACTGGAAAGTAATCACTGGAAATGTCACTGGATCACTGGAAATGCGTGACTGGGCTCTATTGTTTTCTATGCAGTATTTGTACTGTTTGTGTTGTTTTGCTTGATTGTTTCTCTGGTTTATGAGGCTATTGATGCTGTCTGCGTCTTTAGCAGCTTATGCACAATTTCCCAAAAGTAAATAGGGCGCGGATTCCGTGCTCTGCTCATACTGACATTTCTGATATGGTATGTTTTAGAAGAAAACTCCTGGTTTTGTGAATTGTTACTTAAAGCAAAAAAAAAAAAAAATTAACGATTTTCCCCACATATATCATAAATGGTACAAAAAGAATCTGAAAAAAATCTCAATTTTTGCTGACAAATCAATTTAAGTTTTTTGTCAGGTCCTCTTCTTCAGCCTGATTCCCTGAAGGAAAGTGAAAAAAAAAAAATCTTTAAAATTCTCTGTAGAATAAAATCCTACCCATTATTCTTCAGTCCTCAAAAGTTTATTGCAAGTGAAGATGTGTGGGAACATTTTTGTCCAGCAACATCTCCGTTCTTGCTATAAAAAGTTGTTACTATCATCTCTCCTACCAAATTGACATTCCACAGGCTTTCCTTGTATATCCTTTGAAAAGCTGCAATACTTGCTCTTCTACCTTTACCAAGCTTGCAGGATTTGTAGACTAGTATCCTACTCATTATCTCAAAAGCTTTCTTAAGAACTGTTTAATTATTCCTATCTTGTTATCTATTTTTTCAGCTCTTTAATTGTCTCAAAAAAACCCCACCCAACAACAACAAACAAAACCATCCCTATGTGTAAGTTAGAATGGCCTTTCTCTTGTGAAAATGCTAGTGTTAGAATATAATCCTAACTCCACCCTGCCTTTTATTATCATTTATTTTTCTCTGATTACTGCAAATCACACTAAGGTTCTAAGAGATCACTCACCCTTTATAAACACCGTAACTAAGATACTGTAGGTAGGAATATTTGCAAAGAGTTGAGGAATGAATGGGAAGAAAGATAGATCTTTTTAAAATATATCTTTTTCTAATTTGGGGTTCATCAATTTGCTCTATCAAATAGGGTTACTGTAGAGCAACTAATGGAGACATGGAAAAATTCTCCTCTGGAAGCACAAATGCTTGCAGAACCCACAGCAAACACAAGAACAAATGGCAGAATTATAAAGATTCACTGATCTAAATCCTATTCAGAGAGATGCTAGAATTAATTTGCTCAGAAAGTACATTTTTTTTCAATTTGACTTCATCAGTTGAGCTCGTTGCTGGGTTATGCTGAAGCTGAGCTATTGCACTGAATTAAAATAAATGTGGTAACTAGCAACAGAGGTTCATTGTTGTGAGATTCCTCTGTAGAAGAGCTGTCTTTGAATATGCAAAAAATAATTCATAGTATCACTATTCACCTATGAGAATTTACCACGGTCTGTATAGTAGGTACAGTTCAGTATGGTTACACTATTATTGTTTTACAATATACTTGAGTTTTCATGGACCCATCACAAACCCAAAAGACAATTGAGAGGATTAGCACTGATCCCATCATCCTTGGTGTTTGGCACCAATGCTGGTGAGCAACATTTTCTCTGAAGGGCCTTTACAGGCCTTTCTGAGAGCTTGAGTGTCATCAGGAAACAAAGTTCTGAAGCTGCACCCTGTGTGCATCCCCCAGTAATTGTCAACCCTGGTTTTGAAATTGTGGAAGATTACTTGAAATTAGGGAGAAAGGCAGGAATCCCACCCATCAGATTCCAACAGGCTTTGTGAAAATCAGATGAATAGAAAGGGAGAAGGAAAGAGACACCAAGCAGTGCTCCCAGGAACGGAGAGGCTGCACAATGAACTCAGCAGTGATCGGTCCTGTCAGACTGTCACCAGTCAATCAGCAAATGCTGCCTCGCCAGCAAGCACTTTCTTGACTAGGAACCAGTGGCTGAATCTGCTGCATCTGGCTGAAGATGGAGGCAGAGGAATGCTGTGGAGGTAGTGTCAGGGAATGTGAGTGGCTGGGAACACAGTAGGAACTGGCTTTCTCATGAGACTTGCGCAGTAAGGGATATGAAGTTGGGTAGCTGGCGATGAGGTTTCCAATGCACAAACGCACAGGTAATCAAGCTTTGGTAGGTGTGCTGTTCATGGAATACTTTGAATTTAATTTGCATTTTGTTCAACTATATGCAATAGTGAAATTACTTTGAAAAACTTCTGGTTTGCCCTCTTTCTTTCTATCTCATCGCTCTCAAATTTTTCCACTTTGCAGAAAGACATAGATTTTATTTGTTTTCCATTTTATCTATGTAGAGATCTCCATGTAGAAGTTGATCTGGGCTTCATGGCTTCAATTTCTCCTACATTAATGAATTTCTGTTTGGATCTGTCCCGTGTATGAAAGCATGCGTGCCTTCTTTCCTAGTGTGCTGCAAATCTTACTCTGCTCCAGGGCCTTTGGGAAGTGCTTTACAAAGGAATCTGTCACTGCACCGTTTCTGAGTGCTGTAAGCTGTTAGTAAGGAAGTAGAGAACCAAGGATAGCTATAACAGGAGAACATGTATTTTGCAGCTTGAATGAAGAGGCAGAGGAGCTTTAAAAGATTTATACCCTCTATGTCACCCATTCTCATTTATCTTACATGTTCTGATGCGGACACACTAACTTTGAGTTATTCTGGATTTTTCCTTCAGCCAAAGCCAAAGTGAAGTACTTTTAATCACTGAATGCTCACATGTTGAAAGGGCCCTCTACAGCTCTGAAGAGAAGTCCACACGCCATGGCTATAAGGCTTTTCACCCCTGAAGAGCTGTTGCAAGCTAAAACCTAAGAAAGTAAGAAAAGTAAGTAAGGTTTTTGCGGAAATTTTTCTCTCTCCTTGAGAGCGTGGGTGCATTGTCCCTGTTCAGAAAGATTCCCATTGTGGTGGGTGAATCACTAAAATTAATTCTTATACATTATCATTGAATTATGCTCAAAATTTCTAGTGGGCTGGTCAGGACAATGCTATGGAGAACGACTGACATTTCATCTTATCAGCTCTTCACCTGCTCCTACTCCTGTGAGGATGCCTGGCAACATTTTTTTGTTGAAAGAAAGCAGACCATAGAGTCAGCATTTTTCCCCTCCATCCATGTACTTCTCTCATGACCAGGTGGAGATACTAATTTTTATCTCCAACAAAATGTGATGAAAGCATTAATTTTAAACAGATGGAATATATGTAGATTTGGCTTGTCTATTGTTCTCTACTTTTACCTTCCCTGTTTATACCATCTGTTCTGGGTCTGTGTTAGTTTAGGTTGCAATCCTTTTGAGGGAAGAAATAAAGCATCTTATACAAAGCATCATCAATATGTAGCAGATAATAATGACATTGTAGGTGGGATATCAATTAGTTCCTTACTATTATCATACTCTACATGTTTTTATTGATGTTTGCCTTGTAACATGCATAGTTCTGGGTTTTTTTCACAAAGACCAATTATTTAAAGCGTGTCTTCTGCTAAAATATTTACAAGGCAAGTATTTCTCTGCTGTAGCACAGTTTAATGCATGACCTTATTGAAATTAAGAGGAAACACATTAATTCAGGGTAGACTTCTGTTGGTTTAAATTTTTAAAAAGCATCTTAAGTTTATTCTTTCTTTATATTCAGAGAGTTTCACTTTTTTTTCTTTTGCATGCTAGCATTTATAATTGCCTGGGGTTTCTTGGGTTTTGCTGGCACTGGGGCTGGCAGCACCAAAATACTCTGATAAGGGCTGTTTTGTGCAGTAGTTCCTGCCTTGCCAAAGCCAGGAAGTGCTAACACCCCTGCAGAAATGTCACAAGTTTCATGGTCCAAAGCTGTTCAACAAAGCCACTAAGCTTTCTGGATGCTAACTGCTAACTGATCTGGGGTTTCTTTATGTTTGCCTACCATTAGCACTGTGCCTAAAATGATGCCAGTTTGTCCTTTTGAATTGTTACCTGTCCTTGAAGACTAAACTCCTGTGCTTATTTATTCTTTCTGTGGGACAACCACAGCTCACCAGCTTCTTTGCAATTTTCGTCCGATGTATCCCAATTAATTTCCTGAAATAACCATGAAATAAGCATCTCAGGAAGTCACACTTAGTTTAGGCTGAGTTTGCTAACTCTCTAAGGTGTGACTGAGGTAGGTCACTGGCAAGTCGTTTAGAATCTTCCATAAGTGTAAAACGGAACTGTCAAACATAATGATTTGACAAGAAAAATACCTCTGTGGTGCTCTCTTTTTTCTCATTTTTTGTACAAGTCGTGTGCAAAAAAGTATTTCCACTTGATGTGAGTGCACAGCCACTGAGAAAAGGACAGACATCTCAAGGAATCTTTTTTAAGGAAGAAACAGGTTGTAAGCACTTGGAAATCCATGGCAAATTATTGCTGTGAACACTAGTGCTGAGTAAAAACGTTTATCCATGAGACTTACAAGAACCTTATTCTGATAGAGGTCTGATGGTGTTCTGTGCTATGCAAAATGCAGGACAATCCAGTGTTTTAGAGCAGTGTTTTAGTACCTTTGTGTATAAGACAAGACTTGATAGTGAGATCATTATATAATTTATGTGAGAGCACATATTGCAACTTCTTTTTGTAACCCAACAAAGCAGAGTTTTATCTCTCCACCCGAGAGAGAGTCAGGTCTAATTTAGGTGGTTTTGTGTTTGTGAGCATGTTTAAGTGAAAAGGGAAAGAAAAGATTTATAGATGACAAGCTTGTAAGGGAAAACAGTCTTTCTGGATGAGGTCCATGCCTATCCCCAGCTGTTTCATCTGTAACTTTCAGAAACCAAACTCCAGAGCTGCAGAACTCTGGAGAGAAAAGAGCCTGATGGTATTCTTCCTGGAGAAGGGATTCAATTCAGCAACACAGGAGACTATAACAACAAAGTGACACAGAGGAAATAAAGCAAATTTTTTCCATCCTGTGTGAGCTTAGGTGCATAAAACAAATACCTACAACTTGCTGGGATCCTGTGCTCCATCTTCATGGTAGTCAGTCTATTCTCAGAAGGATGGAGTCCAAAGTCTACTACATCAGCTTCCTCTTCATGAATAAGCTCTTTACAAGTTGTCTGCTGAGGCAGATTTTCTAGATGAAAGTGGTACCTTATTCACTCACTTTTTCTTTAAATTGTAAGCATCTATATTTTTAAGATCTAAAAAACCTTAGCATAGATGACCCCTTATCTCTGATCCCTCAACCATTTAAACTAATCTAATAGGAAAGGATCAGAGACGGGGAGATAAACAGGGGCAGGGACAGCAGCATGAAAACAGTTGTGCAAGTAAAAGTAGCTGGCTGACTGTCACACCCGTGAAAAGGACTATTCATAAGAATTGGATCATCAGACACAAGGCAAGGCCAAATGACCCATGTTAAAAGATGTTATGCTTACCTTTTTTGCAATAGAATAAATGTTGTTCCTGAGAAGATGTGATCCTTCCTAGGCAATTTTCTCAGCTTCCTGAATGTACATAGGGAAGGAAAAATTGAGACATAGAAATTGACTCCTGGATTTGGATCATGCCATGATTGAATGGCAGATTGAAGAAAGGTCATTATGAAGGTCTTGTCTGTGAGCAGGTCTGTGAGCAGCTGTGACTGGAGCCATATCTTATCTTTTCCTTTGGTAAACTGAAGAGGCTGAGCTGAAATGTGAAGTCAAATATCAGCATTCTTCATGTAAACATGTAATTTATTTTAATTTTTTATGCTGTTTTGAAAAAAGGCTCCTCCCTGTTCGAAGGCCTTTTAAATCCACATTCCACCAGACCCCCTCATTTGAGCTGATGATGTCCGTGTTTATTTATGCCTACAAGACTACCCGTCACAAACACAAGTGGGCTTAACTGCTCCCAGCTGAGTTGGTTCATATATACATTTTGCAAAAGGACTTTATATTGAGCACATGTTTTTTTAGGAATATCTTCACCTCTTTATCCTGCTAAGAAATGAATTCGTATCTCTGTGTTACTATATCTTGCTAAGAATGTACTGTAACTGGAAAGAAAGAAAGAAAAAAATTGAAATTGAAAGGACAAAACAACCTGTCCACTGATTTAACAATCTATACTTTAAAAAGAGATTTTTTTTTCTTTTTACTGGTAACAAGAATCTGTGGACTATACTAAAAACTGACAGCTGTGGATAAAATCTTTTATAAATATGTAAAAAGATATATGATGAATTTGCTTAGTTCTGTTAAATACTTATGTAAACATATCATCAACAAGTATTAATTTCAGTTATTTTAATTATTCAAATGTTCCGTTCTCTCAGATTAATTTTACTTCTTTTGTGGGTGTTTTGAATACTTAATTGGATTCTGAGATGGGGAAAATATCCAGGGCTGGTAAGAAAATATACAATCAGTAGTTAAAGAAACTACCATTAAATGTATTATATGAAGTAACCATGATAAAAACAAATAATATGGAAAAAAAAGAGAAAAGGTAGAAGGGCTTTCAGCATGGTCTGCTGTGTCTTTCTTTTTAAATACAAATAAGAAATAAGGAATAAAACTTACTTTATTTTATTTTATTTTATTTTATTTTATTTTATTTTATTTTATTTTATTTTATTTTATTTTATTTTCAGAATGATGCTGTAGTGTCTCTGCCCATGGCAGGGGGGTTGGAAACAGGCATTTAAGGTCCCTTCCAGCCCAAACCATTCTGTGATTCCGTCATCATGGTGGCGTGTGGAAAGGCCGAAGTCTGGAAGGCTTATAGAGATAGAAACCATCAGCTAATGGAGCTGATAATGAGCCAGGCAGGGAGCAGTGCCGTGGGATCTGCGGGGTGCTCTGTGTCTCCCGTGGGAAATGATCTCCCTCATGGCACCCCGGGAGCGGGGAGCACCTGGCACCTCGCAGCATCAAGCGTTTCAGACGTCAGAAGTGGAATGAAAAAGGCGGAAATGGTGTTTCCCCGGGTGTCCGGATGACGGCATCCCTTGGGCTCTTGCGGTTACCGAGTTCCCTGCGTTCCCGCTTGTCCCGGGATCCCGGCCCGCGGTGGGCGCTAGGGGGCGCTGTGCCCCGCTCCCGGCCCGGGCCCGGCCTGGGGAGCGCCCGGGGCCCGCCCGGGATCCGAGCGGCTCCAGCGCCGGGAGCGCTGCCAGCGCCCCGGATCCGAGCGTTCCCGCACCGCCCGGAATGCCTTCCCTAGGCGTGCCAGCACAGGCGGGGAGCCCCAGGCAGGGGTCGCTGGCGGCTGCGGCCCCCAGGCAGGGGTCCGTCCCCGCTGTCACACCCGACCAGAGGCACCGCCTGACGGAGGCTGTTCTTGAGCCGTCAGGAACTGCAGCGTCACAGAATCACAGAATCACAGAATCCGACGAGTTGAAAGGGACCCACAAGGATCATGGAGTCCAACTCCCTGCCCTGCACAGGACCATTCCCAAGAGTCACACCATGTGCCCGAGAGCATTGTCCAAACGTTTTCTGAACTCTGTCAGGCCGGAGTTGTGACCACTTCCCTGGGAAGCCTGTTCCAGTGCTTTTTAAAATAGCCAACCTGTCCCTCCCCTGACACAGCTTCAGGCCATTCCCTCGGGTCCTGTCGCTGGTCACCATAGAGAGGAGATCAGTGCCTGCCTGTTCTCTTCCCCTTGTGAGGAAGTTGCAGAATGTAAGGTCTGAGTATCCAGATTTCTCACGTGTTGTTCTGTCCAAGACACTGCTGCTCCTGCCTGGCAGGGCTGTCCCATGCACAGAACTGCGTGTGATATTCTGAAAATTCTGCCCTACAGCTGTGGTCACACATGCAGGCGTTCCTCGGGTTTTGTAGGGAGTCTAAGGTTGTAAATGAACTAGAAATTATAATAAACTAAAACTATAAACCCTTGTGAATTCCTAACATATTTGATAAGCCAGTATTAAAGTATGAAATACCAGAACTATAAATTCTAAACATGATTGCAAGGTTTACCAAATACTTGCTAGTCTCTAAGTCCTCTGAGAAAACGTTATTAACGCCATTCCCTGCTAGAGATGTGTGGATTACAGCTTGATTACAGCTCAGACTTTGCCTTGTTTATTTACAGTTTTTAGGTCCCTAGAAACATATGTTTGGAGATTTGATGTCTTTGTGTCTCCCCTAGTGAAAAAAGAAGCAAAAGTGCTTTATAAACATCAAACTATTTTTTAAAAGAGTCAAAATTCATAAAAAGATGCAATAAATACTGCTAGCATCTGATAGAAGTATTATCCCACAATCAGTGAGTACTTTCATAAGTTTCTCAGTGGATTAAAGCCCCAGAGACCAGAACTGCAAATGCAATATTTTTATTTGGGTAACTTTCCAGCAAAATAAATACACATTGGTTTGTAAAGAGTTGTTGTGAAACACGAGAACTGGAAAGGTTTTTAACTGCTAAGAACATTTTGCTGTCTGTCTGTCTGAAAACCCTTCTTTGATACAAAAATGTTTCTAACAGGCATCAAATCCTAGGGAAGGGAAGAACTATATTAAGATGAAACTCATAGTTTAGGAAACAAGAAAGATACAAAACAGTCAAATCTACAGATGAGAATTCAAAGCTTTTATTAGTGTACTCATTTATGTTTGAAACAACAAACTCACTAAGGTGGCCCAAAACTGGAGAACTAGCCTCGGAATAAGAAAATCCAAAATTATGGGGTTTTTTCCTAATGTATATTGTTGTTTTATTTCTATTGTTTGCAACAAAATTTATGTCCTTTATAGTCTTGTAACAGTCACGCAGACCTTTCTCATCCCAGTTTCATGTCTGTGAATGCACTCAAAAAATGGATTCAGAAAAGTATTGTGAAGATAAATCAAAAAAATACTGTCATTATCACAGTATAGTAAAAGGATGGCTTGTAAATATCATAAATGTTTATAATTAAATGCAAAAGTCTTTATCTTCTCAGTTACACTAGCATGTAAATTGGCATGTCCTGAAACAAGCACAAAATAGACCCAGAAGAATCTCCATTTATCAGATTGACATTTGTCCTCTATCAATTTTCAGAAATAAGAAAACTTTTTAATCACCAGAGAAATACACCATAAGTGGGACATCTAGCTGGGCTTTGCTCATAGTTCCACAAATTCCCATCAGCATTGGCATTACTGTCTGCCAGACAGAGGAAAATAAATGAAATTGCTCAACTTTGCTTTGTCAGTGTTGCATGACTTGAGGACTATTTCAGCAGGGAATGCTGGGGCTTCCACAGCAGGGTCATCAGCTAGAATGAATCACCCCAGCTCGCCTGAAGAGCTGGCATTTCATCTAGACTGCAGAGATGGATTCAAAGCCAAGGAGGAAGCTTCCATTTGTACAGCAGATCAAGGGTACTGACACTTTAATGTTTTTTGAATTATCCAGTAGAGACCCATCACCTATTAGCTCTGACAATATATTGCACTGTAAGTGTTGATCTGCATGTACACAGACCGAGTGTCCAGCATTTACAAATAGTTTGTGATAAGCATGACAAATTGTGAATGAAGCTCAAATGGACTAATTCAAAATGGCAATGTGGTCTAGTCCTTTTGTGAGCAAGATGTTTTCTCTGTGTAAAGAAAATCAAATAAAATAGCACTGTTAGGTATCTGTTGAGATACATACTGTGTTTGGTTCATGTGGCAAAGGGTTTTTAAAAGTTCATTAAAATGACTTATTATCTAGTTCCATTAAATTACGAATTTAAGACATCAAAAATATAGAACCTGATATTGTATATTTGATTATGGGTAAATTGCCTATGCTTTTTGAATTATTAATGTACTTTCTTAAGGAAATAAGGGTCATGCAATTGTTTTCCCTATTCACCTTCATCACCCCTTATGCCATCATGATTTTTGAAGTGTTTGGACTATTTCAGTGACAGGTGATGGTAGAGCACAGGTCACAGGTAGGATGACCCTGAAAGCTGCTTGAAAGTCAGTAGGTGGGAAAGGGCGAGGAAGCTGGTGTTCTGTTTGAGAGCCCACAGGTGGGGTTCAGCCTGGGCCATCTGCCTACCAGCACTTGAATTAAATCAGCTCACCCTTAGATGGGATCACACAAAGGTGTGGGGCAGCTCAAGGTGTTGCTGTGTGTGATGGAAGCAACAGGCAGAGTTTGAGACATTGGAAAAACTTGCTAGATGGTTTATAAGCTGTAGAACTTGTCTAAAATACAACCGTGTGTAGATTGGAAGGTGGACATTTCATGCTTTGGAACAGTTTTATTCAAAAAATAGGAAAATTTAGGGGCATTTAGGGTCATTTTGGAATGCAACCTGAAGGATGTATCCTTCACTTGCTTAAGGTGTGCCTAAAGACAGTGCAATATGTAACTGAAGTCTTCAGAAATAAGATGGCTGTTGTCTGTGTTAATTAAACTTTCAACTTTTGCTTGCATGGCAGGGGAATTAAAAAAGAATTTGTTCCAGATTATCTACAAATGTTTAAAATCAATAGTTTGAATTCCATCAGGACCAACCATGTCTGGTTGGTCAAGCTGGTAAAAAGACACTCACAATTATTCTTATGCTGCAGCCAAAGCAGGCTTGGCTTGGTGTTTGAGGAGAGAGGGGAGGAATGGCAAATACTGCCCTGAAACTGAGATGAGAAAATTGAAAGGGAATGTCCTAATGAAAGAATAATAGCTGATCAATATTTTATAGAAATACAATTATTGTGTTCCTTGTTCATCTGGTTGCACAATGAAGACTGCATTGCCAGAGAGACTCCAGAATAGTTAGGAACTGCATGGGATGGAAGTTTCTGATAAATAATGTATGAATAGAAGTGGGATTCTTAACTACCTCCACCCTCGAGTGAACATAGTCCTGTAATACAACTCACTTTTGCCATCAGTGAAAAGACTATTTACATAAAACATGTATTAAATAGATCTATAGAGCTTGACCAACAAGAGGTACGTCACAAGGTTTTATGAAGCATGCTGGAAAAAAACAAATTGCTTTTAGTGTGCAATCGTCTCTGTTAGCTGGGTGTCTTGGGGTAAACCAGAATATAGAAAACATAGAAAGTGGAGCACTTATGTGGGAAAGGATTCTTCCAGACCTATCTAAGCATGAGGAAAAGGTTATTACCCAAATTCATGATGATATGTTTAGCTGCAAACACAAACCATTTTCATAAGCAGTGTGGTGGCATCTCTTGTGGGCGTCCATTTCCAATAGTGGGAGCATTGCCTGGTGCACATGAGACCGTGAAAGCGGAGGCTCAAGTGCAGAAGCACGTTAAATGCCTGTATGTTAGTGCCAGTTAAATACTTCACTTGCACAATCTTTGAGTGGTGTATAGCCCTGTAGATTTTCAGAAGTGAATTACAGTGCCTGCAGCTGTCAGGAGCAGCTGAGCCAGTGCAGTGCATGGCTCAACTGTAAGGATAAATAAGGGCACGCTACATTCTGCAGTGTTCCAGGGAAATGATGTTACACCAGGAGAGCCACTGTAGAAGAACAGAATTGTACTCACTCTGTTGAAATAAATATTTAAGAATTTGCTGAAAGGGTTAATAGCCACTAAAGCTAGAGAGCCGATTTAATTGATGACAACAATCAAGTGCTTTTCATCTTGGTGGCCCATGAACAATGGCCGTTTATTTAGCCTTTGTGCTTGAGTGTGGCCTAGTGCGACCTAAATTGAAGAGTCTTTCATTTGTGTTGCAAAGCAGTCAAGGCCCTGTGATGGGGCTAAGGGTGGCATTACAACAAGGAGGTTTTGCAAGTAATTGGAACAGTGTGTGTTGAAGGCGTGGGGAAGAGCAAAGAAGTTGCGCTACATTTCTGTAGCCCTAACATGCTGTCTGAGGATGTAAAATAGATTCTTGGTTTGTTAACATTTGTATGTGAATTAGGACGCAGTACCTGGCCTCTCTGCATCCACAACTGACTGCACTGCCGCTGCTTCTATTTGTTTTAGTCCTTTTATGTGAATGGCAATCGGCAGATTCTTAGCGAGTGATCGTGGTGCCTTGCGCAGGCAAAGAACGGGGTGAATGTTTGACACAGTTTGCAAACAGAAGTAAGGCACAGGGTAATTTAGCGACTTGCTCACCCTCTCACCCACATGCTGTGGTACATCTAGTTTTGAGGAAAGATCTCCCAAGACTCAAGTTAGTATCTTAATCAGAAAAAAAGTCTCGTTCAAATATCCCTGACTGTGTCATAATAATAACGATTGCAGCACAAACATGTCTGTCTCTTTCAGCTCAACCAATGCAAAGACCACAAATGGTGCAGAGTACAGCAGTTCCCTTGGTTTCTAAAGTGAGATGGTTTAAATACATTTCCCTCCTATTCTGCATTGCATTTGACTTTTTCTCCCTTAGGGTAGAACTCCTGATGTTTAAGTTAATCTGTAAAGCATGAATGGGATTTCTCTTACAACACTATTAGAGTCAGGGCATAACCAGAGATTGGGTTCAACTGAGTTGCCCTAAAACTCCTCTGACATGGCAGCAACATACAGCGCTTCTCAGGCATTTGCAGCAAGAACCCAACTGTGTTTTTATCATATTTTAATCACTCCTGAGCAGTTAAAGAATATCCATGATAAGGAAAGAATGCAAAGGAGAAAAAGCAGAATTTAGTATTGTTCCGTCAATACTCAGTGAACTCTGGTCATGGACAAAATTTTAGAGTACTGTTCTCCTCAACATTTTGTAGGAAGTCAGCTTGTTACTCTTTCGGGTATCTACTTGCTTCCAGAACATACTTCAGTGTTTATCTTCCTTCTAAATCCTATATCTTGTGTGGTGCATAAATGGGGGAAGCATTTTAAACCTTGGGAGTATTCAGTTATGATGACAGGAGTTAGTACCGCTGGACGGCATAAACGGTTTCAAAGTTTTTATTTGCCATCACAATTAACATAAAATAAATAATTAAATCCAAACATTCCCATTAGTATGAAAAGTTAAGAAATTAGTAATTTGGTTTAAAGTCTCATCCGCAATGCCATCCTGACCGTATTGCACAACTTGCATTCATACTACTAAGTTGGCTGAATAATCAACATATTAAAAAGACAGAAGCAGAGATTGCCTTGTGTGATGCTAAATTTGATTTTTTTTGACTCAAGAATTCTTCATTGATTAATACGGTAAATATCTTAAATATAGTTTTTTAAAAAATTAAACATACTGTAACTGAAGCTCATGTAAATTATTCCAATAAAATAATTATATCTTCTAACCTCTTTTTAATAAAAACTGAGTATTATTTGCAAACTCTCATTAATCATCACTGGGATCACTGCACTGTAAAAGTTTGCAGTAGTAAGCTGCAGGCTTATTTTTTAAATTCAATGGTAAATATTAAACTATGAATTTTGGACTTCTTTGATGTCAGCTTTGCAGATATTGCAGTGGAAGTAGATCTTTAATTAAAAAATATTCTGGTTGAAAATGGAACCAAATTGGTTTCATCATTACATTGACACATGTTTGGGGATGAGATTAATCTTTAGAGCAAAAGACTTCGTTTGAGAAAGTTCTAAGTCTCTGCAAGGAGAGACTGGGAATGAACTTGGAGATCAGCTTTAGCTGTTACGGCTGAAATCAAATACTCTCTTAGCCAGATTTGTTCTTTCATCACTTCCAGGAGCTGTTGTGGCAGAGTGCATTGCTGCTCCTCTCGCTGGCAGCCATCAGCCATTACCAGTAACTTGACACAGTTAAGCTGGAGACTATTGCAGTTGTAAAGGCTGGAATGACAGAGGCTGCATTTCCCCTCTCCTCATTTCCCAAAGAATTTTTTTTTCTTCTGGATGCTTCTCTCCTCACTCAGGATTGCACAATGTACTTGTGACAACCGCAGTTGCTGTTTACATGAAGATGGATTCTAGGAAAACATTCTTTATTTCCAGATGTCCTCAGTATGTTTTCTTCCAGATCTCATTCTTTCCTTCTTCTCAGGAAAATCCCCACAAAGTCCATCCATCAGCTACTAGTCTTTATTTCTTCTTCTTTCTTGTTCTGTTTTTGTCTGAAGAAAACTAAGCGTACTAGCACCTGTAACCTGTCAGCTTATGAGAGGCCAGCACCACATTCTTTGTAGTTCAACCAAGAACTTCAGACCACAATTTGGCAGTTCTCAAAGCAGCCTACAACAGTTTCCTCACGTATCTGGGCTGTAGGAACACATTTCCCCATGAAGCTCTGAAACTTCATTTCTGCTATCCTCTGACCATGCACTACCCTGGAACCATATTACCTGGCATTCTCTGGAGATAATTGCTGCCTGTGTGCTTTTTCCACTGCATAAATGCTAGTAAACAGAAGACAGCTGCTTTTAGCCGTGGCCATTTCAGCTTCTCCAGATGCACATTCTTAACCCTCTCAAATGCCTGATACTTCTGTTCTGCTCAGCTTTTCCCTAGCTTTAATCTTTGTCCCTCTCACAGAGGATGTTACCAACTCATATCTTTTCTGTATTTCTCCTTGTTTTCATAGTCATTCCAGCTATGTGCTAACAAACAAAAAAAATCCCAAAACACTCCAAACAAACACCCCAAACCTAACCAAAACTCCAAAGCTGCTGTGCCTTTTCTGGAGAAAACACTTTCTCCTAAGATGCAACTGGTCCTTTAATCTGTGTGGACCACAAAGCATGTACAATTCTCTTCCCTGGAAAAAAAACTTTTAAAGTGATCTTAGTATCTAGCAAGGAAAGCTGCAATGTCTTTTGCATAATTGTCCTCTGCTTAGCTGGAATTTGGAAGGATATCTGCAGTTACCTCTCATCGCTCAGACTGCACCAGGGATTCATGGCTGCAGAAAGGCTGCCTTTGCCATCATATTGGGATGCCTGTACATCTTTCAGGTTTTTAGTATTTCTTTCTGCTATTATCACATTTAGTGTGGTTGATGCTAATAAACTCAGGAGTTTTGGTGGACCGTACATACATGTTTTATTAATCAAACTGTGCTGCAAGGCAAAAATGATTGTGATTAGTATGACAAAGAAATGGCATCTGCTTAATGCTGTGAAGATCAGCTTATCTTTGGGTTGAAAAGAGATGGATTTATCAGAACTAAACCCACTGGACTAAGTGGGTTTTTTACAAACAGTAGCAGAGCATAGTATGCTACTGGTCCCTACTTCTAATGCTCAGGAAATTAGTTTTCACAGAGAAAATATTTAAGCAAAAAAATATAGCTATTATTGTCTACAACAGGAATGTTTCCTGTTGGAGAACTCAGCACCACTGGCTAAAGTACAAATTTAAGAACGTGCAATGGGCCAGACAGAGAATTTGGTCTGGCTTTGCGGTTGCTTCTCTGTAAACTGATTTTAGCACTGCAGTCTCTTCTGCTTCGGCAGATAAATGGACCCTGTACCGTCAGGTAGAATTGAAGCCAAATTTGGTTTTCCAGAATTGTACCCAGTTTTCCCTCCAGCTTGTGCGCTGCACCACTGCTCAGCAGTGGGATGCACAAAAGAGGGAAGGCGATAACAAAGCACAACCATGCTAATTAGGTCAGAGCCGAGCCGGGCGAGATACGGCCACTGCAGCCCTTCTCCTCCTCTCCTCCAGAACGTGGAAAGCCTCCGCTCCGCTCTCACCGGGGACCGCAGCTTTCCNCGCCCCTCCGCCAGCCCTGCCCCGCCGCCTGGCACCGCCGCGCCGGCCCCGAGCGCTCCCCGCGCCGCCGCTCCGCTGCTGCTCGGCCCGGCCGGGCGGAGACTTGGCAGGAGCTCCTGGGCAGAGAGCGAGAGTGCCTGCCCCCGCTCCGCTCTGCTGTGGCTTTTGGGTGGAGGAAGGTCTGGGCTCGGCCGAGGAGCAGCAGCAGCCACCGCCACCGCCGGAGAGGAAGAGGCAGGAGGGGAGAGAGAGGGGCGGGGAGACTGCTGGGAGCCCCCAACCGACCCCCCCC
>VZRR01003703.1:453578-505815 GCA_013398015.1 Oreocharis arfaki | reverse complement strand
CTGCAGGCTACATTTCCAGCTTCATGGGCAAAGTGTGGAAACAGCAGATGTACCCCCAGTACACCACCTACTACTACCCCCAGTATCTGCAGGCGAAGGTAGGGTCCGGCACGCCGGGCGGCGCGGCGGGTCTGGGGCTGGCCCCGCTCCGGGCGGCCGGACAGGGCCGAGCCCGGGCGGGGGCTCCGCGGTTGGGGCACGGCCCGGTGGAGGCGGTCAGGTTGCACCGGGGGACGGAGACAGGAAAGAGCCGACAGCCCCTTCCTGCCGCCCGCCGCCGCCCCGGGAGCCCCCGCCGGGCTTCCACTCCTTCCTCTCGCTCCCGACCGTGCAGTCTCCGACCTGACTCCCCTCTCGCCTTCCCCCTCCCGCTGTCGGTCCCTCCTCTTCCCCAGGGCTCTCGGTGTCTCCTCCTTCCCAACCACGTCCTCGGCCACCCCGCCGTAGAGCGGAGCGCTGCGGGCCGCGCTCCCTCTGCCTTCGCCCAGCGCAGCCCTTGGAACGCGGGGAGAGGACCCGAAGTTCGGCCGGCTGGGGCTGCCATGGCCGTGCCTCAGCCGCGGCGGGGGTGCTGTGACATCCCGAGGGGTGGCAGGGCGTGCTTTCTGCTGCGCTGGGGATGGCCGTATTTAATTCCAATCAAATATGGGCATTGGGGAAGCTGTCGGACTCGGGTGGGTACTCATTGTCTGTGGAGTTGGACCTTTGTGAGCTGCCACCTCGCAGTTTTCAAACTGGATTAAAAAACGCATTAAGGGTCCAGCTCCTGATGGTTAATGTTGTAGACGGGTAGCTGCATTTTGCGGGGATATGGATGTTAGTAGTTCCTGCGGTGGAGAATCTCCACCTTTTTCCCTTTCTCCTTCAAGTCTTTAAGGGCAGCCAGCCCCACTGCTCAAGAAGCATCATGCTGCAAACTGGCAGATGCAGAGGTGGTTGCATCAGCTGTCTGGAACATTTAGCATAAGCCTTTCCAACCACCAGTGACACTCCTCACAAATCAAAACAGACCCATATGAGGCTTCAATGTGTGAACTTTTTTTAGAGGTTATAACCGTGGTGTGGGGTTTGGTTGTGATTTTTTTTTTTTTGCTATTGAAGTGTCTTGCCTCTTTTGCAATGACAGTAAAGAATTCCCTTCCCTTCATCTGCACTCTTGATAGGCTCTTCTTTTAATTGTGTTTGTGTTACTGTGTTGTGAAATGTATTTTATACTGTTTGGCTGAGAAATAAATTCCATTTGACAGTCATGAGACATTTTACAAGGCAGCAATGAGGAGGCTTTGAAATGTGCTTTCATATATACAGAAATTGATAGAAATGTGATGAAGGTCTTAAGGTGATTTGAAATGACTAATCTATTAAATGTGTAATCGACATCAGGCTAAAGATGTACAGACTACAGCCATTTAAAGACTATGCTGCAGAGTAATCTCTGCAGTACTGTTTACATATGTATATATTTAATGCATTATTTTAAAGAAAGGTAGAATGCCTAAAGGACAGCCTTTTGCATCACTTAGCTGTGTGACTACATGTACATTCTCAAATGAAGCAAATGTCTTTATTCAGAAACTTTTATCTTCATGGTTTTGCATGGCAATAGTAAGTTACAAACCAAGTACATAACATGGAATATATATATAAAGCAGTATCACTTGGCTGTTTTGAGCTGTAAATAATTGAAGAGGGAGATGAACTGTAATAGCTTATAGTAGTTAGTAAAGAATGATCCTAGAAATCCATGATCCTATGAGAAAGCATGATGGACCATCTTTTGAAAATGTTTCCTGTACAGATAATTTAATATTGATTTGTATTACAGTCAATGGCATCTTCAAACTGTCTTGCAGTCTTTGCTATAAAATTATACAACCTGAAATTACATTGCTCTGTTTCAGCAGAGAGAACACAGAGCCATTTGACCTACACACATGAAATGAAATATCTGAGATCCAGTGAAAGTTTCCTGTTTTCAGAGATCTTGATTTTATAAAAGAAATAAAAGAAAAATAGGTGTCTCCTTGGTATAGATACAAGGATCAGTAACTGTAAGTTTTGATACTCAAGTATGCAGAATCCAGTAATATAATCAATCTTCCCACTATGGATCCCCTCTGAACATGCAGAAATATTCATTTAATTCATAGGTTTTAGGCATTCTATTCTTTGGGCCCCAAAACAGCTCACTGTCCACTCTATGTCCACTATTTCAGTAAGTCTGGAGAAATATTTGTTTTTTACTAAACACAAGTGATAATAGAAGTGAATCACCTTTGCTGAATGAGTGATGGGTAATGGTACATGATTACACTGGGGGAGGCAGGAAAACCTCCTAAACCAGAAGTTTTGTTTCTCATCTTATCCTTATTTAAATAATGATGGAAAATCTGCTGACTAATAATCTGCAAGTCAATAACTAGGAGGTGACAGGAATTTCTTGAAGATGGATTTTTCTGTGGAGCGCTCAAAATTACTCGTTAGATAAATTGCATACATTCCTAATGGCTCTTTAGGTTAAAATGTTGATGTGGTCAACTATTTTAATTGCTACAAATATGGTTTAGATTTTAAAAAACAGATTTTGTATTTGACTGTTATGATCTTCACAACCTTATTCATGAAATATTCAAGCTGGTTTGGTGATATATTCTGTGAAGAAATATAAACATTTGCTGTGATTCAGCACCTCCCTCCCCCTATTCTTAGGGAGCTCAGCATCAAAAGAGATTAGTGAAACCATGGACTTAAATGAAATGAACAAAATTAACATTGGAAGAAGACTTCTAATATGAAATATCACTATGGCAATGAAAACAGTTTGAAATGGCTTTAAGATGAAGCTTGTAAAACCTTCATTTTTAGGACAGTTTTTATTCTGGAATATGTTTGACATATCTGCTAAATTTTTGTGTCTTCTAATGAATGCGTGTTTTAGGACAGTTCTTATATTGCAGCATTGTATGGCTTGTCAGAGAGCATAAGCTACTATCAAAAATATTGTCCAGGCTCACTGGATGTTTCTAATGGTTTAGGTGCTTTCTTTAAGCATATTTCTGTAACATTGCTTTTCAAATTTCAACTCAGTTGTATTTCATTTCCCTACTTAAAGCTTTACTTATAACTGAGAGATTTTGTATTTCAACATTTTGGAAAATTATTTTAATCAAGATTACATGTGTTCTACCAGTGCTTAAAGGCCTGTCTGCCCAGAAATAAAACCTGGCTGTGCCAGGCAGAGTATTGTAATATTTAACAAGACAGAGTACACATAAATAAATACAAATGTATAGGGACTTGTCCAGGCCACAATCTGTTTGTTTAGGTCAAGTAAGAAATAAAAGTGAATCTATGTTTTGTTTTCCCATATCAAGTGGAATTCAGGGTCACAATGCACACAACAGTTTACAACTAAATTGTGGTAACTACTTGTATTACTGCTTTTCCCTTGGAGAGTTATGTGGCAATATGACTAATTCCCCTAGTAGGCTTCTGTATCATAAAGGAAAGCACTTTGTGTAAGAGAGAGTTTGTAGGAGATGGCAACATTTCCTACAGATAGAATGGCTTATCTGAAGTGTAAGCATTTAATAGTTGTAGACAATACCTACGTGATACTTGAATTCTAGTTATTTTGTATCATCTTAGGTAACAAAACCTAGAACTAATGAAGTCTTGTGAATCTTGCTAAATTATCTTCAAGTGAGCTTTGAACTTTATCATTTGGTAGCGGCAAAACTGGTGCCCTGGCAGCTCTGAGAAGAACTAATATTTCTAGAAGTTATGTAGGTTTGTAGGCAGGACTGTAGATTGATGTAAACTGGAGTGAACAGGCAGATTCTGCCATGTGGAAATTTTGTTCTCAGGTTGTTGAGAGCAAACCTTAAAAGGGAACACTTAATTTTTACCCAAGCCTGTTGATGGCAGAGTAAGAAGGAAATCAGTTAACAGTATTAAACAGAGTAGACATGAAATTGTCTTATTAGCAGACACTGGATAAGCTGCAGTTTAGTGTCAGTATATGAAATTATTAGACCGATGTAAAACCTTCTGCTTCTAAAGCAAAAGGGGTAGGACCTGCTAATTGTTTGCTGCTAATGTGTACCTTGACACTGCATTCTGCACCGAGCACAGGTCTGTCACTCTTTAAAAAGTTTCAGTAGCTTATGAGCTGGTTTTCATCAGCATAAATGGTTACTAATTCGAATCAGTTTGGTTAGATTTATTCTGTATGCACTAAGACTGCAAAATCTGTACATAGTAAAAGAGAAGTTTACAGTAAAGCAGAGTACACGTGTTTATAAGGTTGGATAAAAGTAATTTGCACATTTTGTGTTCTGAGAGGTTATATTTATAGTCCATAACTGTGATCTCTGTGGTTCTTCACCGAGCTTAGAAATTCATTAAAATAAAAGGAAAAACCCCACAGGTTAGTTGCAGACAAACTTTTTGTCTCCACAGAGTTACCAGATCTCACTACCTTCTTCAGCCTCTTGAATGTGTTCTCTCCCATTCCAGCCAAGTTAGAGGTTTATTGTGCAGCTATCCAAAGAATTCCTTCCAAAAATGTGCTATACTGTGGAAGGGAAAGAATTGTAAAATCCACCAATTTTAAGAAAAACTTGAGCATTTTGGTGGTAAGGTAACCCCTCTGACTCTATTTCAGAGGATGGAAAATAGAGAGAAATAAAGAGTATTACCTAGAAAGAGCATTTTCTCTTCTTCCAAACATCCCAGTCCAAAACTGGTGTCTTGGGGTGATTTTATGATAATACTGTGTTCCCCTATTGTCTGCTTATTGCCCAGAAATGGGTCCCATAGCTTTAAGCTGGGTCCAGTAGAGGGGGGAGAGAAGCCAGGCGATAGGGGAGTACAGTCTTATCATAAAATCACCCCAAGACAACTAGGAACATCTGTTTACATCCGTACATCAGACCAGTAACTTTTCATCACTGGTCACAGTGATTGCTCTGTGGATTGCTCCAGCCAGCTTGTTTTGGGAGGAGCATCTCTGTCCTTGTCCCAGCTATTGCTACTTTTAACTTCTAAAGTTCAGTTCAGGTGGCCTGTGATGAACTAGAAATATGCTCTTCAGAAAGTATCTCTAGAAACTCTTGCTGGAATAATTTTTATATATGCAAAAGGCTTTCTAGAAATGGGTTGAGCAAAGTTCATGCAAAGCTCTGCAAATGTTCATATAATGTATTTTAATGTACATCATTGTAACTCTAAATAACTCTGATAGAGGAACATGAAATGTAGAAACACTTCACAACACCATCATCGTGAAGAACAGCTTCATTGAAGTCATTGAAGTCGACATGAGTTTTGCCTTTGATTTCAGATAAGCAACATTTGCTTATCTTGGTTTATGGTTGGGTTATGCTGATCATGCTTAATTTGGAGGTTATTTGCAATGACATGATGGTCATAATCTTCAGAGGAGCAAAAGTGAGGGAGTGCAACACAGAGATTGTGTGATCGGGGCTGGAATCAAGGAAAAGCAACAAAGACATCCACAGGGTGTGTAATTTTGTATTTTTCTCCGGGGGAATCTTTTTAAAAGAGTTTTTAAAAAGCCACAACTTTCCTCCCTGAATCCAACCTCCTTATGGAGAGGAATGGTATATAATAAATATACACACGCTACAGACTGAATTTGCAAATGACGAAGTAAAAAATATTTTCTCCACTGAATCAATGGTGGATATTCCAGGTTCTTATTAGCTTTGTAGTTTCTAGAAGTTTGAGACTAAACTCGTCCCTAGAGCACACTTCGCTTGGGGCTTAATTTGATACTGTGTGATTTGCCTCATTTAGCAAATATCAACAAAATCTTGGTCCCTCTCTGTGATTCTGTAGTAACTTTACTGCAGACATACAAGCAGGTCCTGAGTCTGATGGTCTTATGGGACTGACTATTACAGAAAAGTGATAAACCAATCTATGACTTGAAATAGTCTTGAGACATTTATTCAGTGCTGTTTTGCTTTTGTATTTGATTGTTGACCCTCTCCAGGCACCAGGTTTGAGTCTGTGAAGTTTATATCCAGTACGTAGGCAACAGCTGTAAGAAGCCAGAGTTACACAATGTCTGATTTGTGCTAGTGTATTTTCTAGCTTTACCTTCAGCACAGGATCCCAAGGCAGTCATGAAAGGTGTGCAATAAGTTTGTGGGAGGAGAAGCTAATTTTCTTTGAATAAAACAGTTCTTTAAAGTATGGGTTTTTTCAAAACTCAGCTGATACTCTTCATAATAATATTAGGGGTTTTTTTCTCATTACTTTTAAACCAGAATTGAGCATGCTATATATTTCTAAATACTTTGCTTCTAGTTAGAGAATGAGTCTCTAGGTCTCAGTCTCAAGGATGAAATTTCCTGAGTAAATTTCTGAGCTTCCACTCAGTGTTGAAAGAACAAAGAAAAGGTAGGCAAAATTATTCATGTTTTCCAATGAAGAATAATACAATGTAGTAAAGCATTGTTTTCTAAATCTATTATTCTATAAAACAATACTTTTAAGAAACATATCTACTTAGTGTATACATCAAAAAAATGCCTTGGACACAACTTTTCATCTGCTTTGACGTCCAAGTAGCGAAGTTGAGCTATCAATGTTGATAGTAGATGCATCATTCTTACTCAGAAAGGTAATTGATACACTAACACAGTGCTCCTAATGAAAGAAATGTGACTGTGGTAGTAGTAAAGAAGTTTGAACAAAGGTGTAGTAATAAACGGGAAAATACAGCTTGGTACAGTTATATATTTCAGTTTCAGTCTTCCATAATCGAGCAAATAACAATGGTCTTAAAAAAATAAGTTGTTTTTCATTAAATTATGCTTTTGGTTTGAGAAATAGTCCCTTGAAGATGTGTGCTCAGATTTAGCTAAAATTATATACTTGTTTTTGTTGTATTGGATAGACTTTTTGTGGGCTGTGCAAAGTAGTATTCACAACTATTTCTACTGGAAAAACTCCTACTTTGCTAAAAAAGTGAAAAGTGTTGGAAAAGCATGCTGATAAAAATCTGTTCTATTTGAGTTTAATTCATTTCAGTCAAAACAGACACACAACAGATTCAGGTCGTATTTACTGTGGTTAATAGGTGATAATTATTATCTGACTTCATGCATCTTCTTAGTCTTCCTCAGCTGAAAATACCAAGATCTGAATTTATATGTTATTTCAGTAAGTTCTGAGCTGAATTATGTTTTCTCAGAGTTGAGGCAGACAAAGAGCTTGGACATCAGTATAACCGGATACACGGCTCACTTGTTCCATGGTAGCTTTTGGAGCACTGTGTTCTTGTTCATGGTCTGAGATTTTAACAACACATTTAGTTGCTCTGACTTGATGAAAATATTTCAAAATATATTTTAGGTAAATTTCTGATATATCAGCATACATGTAAGGCCTGTGAGAAATGCTTTGTAATCGTTCAAGGTAGATAAATAGAGTTTACTGATACAAAGTGGAACACAAAATGTTTGGTGTGACTCTTGGGCATTGAGAGGGAATTGTTGATCTTTTCTAGAGAGGTGGAGTGAACAGGCTTCACTTTGTGGATTTTACAACAGGTTAAGAAATAAATTCCTGTGCTTGTCTCTTGGCAACACACACTGACACAATTTCCACAGCAGTTATAGGCTGTGGTAGTATCTGTGACCTCTTCTATCCCTCAGGCCATAGCTACATAATCACTTTAATTTTACATAACTATGCACAGAGCCAAAAAGGGCAATCTTGTCTTCCCCATTGCTCCCAGCAACCCATTCTTCTCCCTTCCCCTGTGCTGGCCCTGTATGATCAGTCAATGAGCTGAATCAAGAAACCAGTCTGGCTGTAAACTAACCCCAACCCCCCCAACTGCAGTCCCTTTTCACAATGGAGCAGCTGATGGGATACTTAGGAAGTTTGAGATTTGCACGGCTATGGGTGAAGTTGTCTCCAAAAGAAGTTCACCCACTTGGGTGTCACTTTTGTCTGATGCAGAGGTGCTGTATAGCTCTTCTGGATAAAAGGTTTTCTGAGGCCTTGGCCAACAGGGCTCTTAGGTTACCAAAATCTGCTGATTACACATAAATGCAGGTAACAGTTAACATAATTTTTCTATGACTTTATCTTCTCTTTTGTTGTTTCAAATTGTTAGATGTTGGTGCACTAAATGTTAAAAAACCGTTTGAGTCTGTCTGTCATTCTTAGGACCAGTGATTGTGGAGGTAAGTGTGAAATAATTTGCTGAGAGGGCTTAAGTTAGGTATAGGCCTGGGAGGAAAGAAAGAATCAAATGTAAGTGAAACTTCCAGAGGCCGTGTAGCATAGTGTTACATCTAACTTTCCATTTTCAGCACAGTGTAACATTGATATTTTATTTCATTCTGGGGAAAGGGAGGAGAAGGCTGGCGCTTCAAATTAGCAGCAGCTGCAGAATTAAGACAAGGGTGTTAGTGACTCATTTGGAAAAGTACTAGCTAAAACATTCTGTCTCCTAGAAAAAACATTAAAGAAGGGTTTATGATACAAACTTTGAATTTTGTGAATAGTGTCAGTGACCCTCTGGTTTCCTCTGGGTAGCTTTCCTGATTAGTGATCATTTGCTTTTAACAATTGCACATGAAAGTGAGGAGAATACACGGGGACATTTTGGAGGGGGAAAGATAGCTCCTATCAGGGTCAAAGACTCTAGAATGCCTCTTACTTCTTTTGACCCAGTCAGTTGTCCAAAAGCTCAGATTTCTGTTGTTCCAGGTAGCTGAAAAAAAGGGTTATATGTAGTAGTTTCTTTGATGTGTTTGAATAAATGACAGAGTCGTCAAATTCCAGTTTCCCTGAACGTAGGGAACTTGGATCATAGAAGGAGTTTCTTTGTTCTCAGACCCAAATTTCTTTCCCCAGCTCATTATTCTCACCGCTCAGGCCTTTTACTGGACTGTATTCACAGTGCTTATATTTAGGTTGTTCTCCACTCTTTCCATATCTGTATTTGGGTGAGGTTTTTTCCCTTTTCTCTGATGAATATGGGTATTTCCCTGTTTTATGCCCAGGTCCTACAAATGGCTTTATTTAGAAGAACAGGCTATTTTAGGAAGAGAAGGCTAAGGGATCTAATTGCTAATTAGATATAGAGTTCTAATTGCTGTCTAAATGTATCAAATGAGAATGTGTTGAAAAAGTGGAGCAAGGCACTTCTTGGAGATGCATGGGGTGGGATCACAGGATAATTCAGGTTGGAAGGGACTCCAGGAGCTCTCTAAATCAGCCTTTTGCTCAACTCAGGTTTGTCTAGAAGATCAGACCAGGTTGCTTAGAGCATTATTCGGTCTGTTCTTGAAAGTCTCCAAGGATGGAGATGCACAGCCTCTCAGCACAACCTGTTTCAACGCTAGCTATTCTTGTAGTGATTTTTTCCCCTTATTTCCAGTCTGAACCTCTGCTGTTTCAACTTAGGCTCATTGACTTGTCCTCACTCCATGGACCACTGTAAGAACCTGGCCCTTTCTCCTTGATAACCTCCTCAGAAATTTCCATTCTATAAATGGAAAGCTGCTATTAACTCCCACCAAAGCCTCCATTTCTCCAGCCTGAACAAATCCAGTTCCATCCGCTTTTTGCAGAATATGTGATCCAGTCCCCACACAGGATGACAGCCCTGCACTGAATTCGCTCTGGCTTATCAGTGCCGTTTACTGGGGGCCCAAAATTGCATGTGGGATTCTGAATGGAGCCTTTCAAACAGGGGATAGTCACTTCCCTTTCTGAGTGCAGCCCAGCAGGAACACCAGAGCATGCTGCTGGCTTATGCTTGGCTGGCTGGCTGCCACAGCCCCCAGGTCTGTTCCAGCAGAGCTGCTCCTCAGCCAGTCAGTTCTCAGCTGACGTAATTTCAAGAGACTCTTCCTTTACAGGTGCAGAACTTTGCAGTTCTCTGAGGTAAAAATGTTAAACACACCTGTCCCAGTATAGAGACTTGTAGTGCTCCACTTGGTCCAGGTATGACATTCACTATCTCCCCTTTGTCTGCAGAGCTGGCACTTTTATCATAGAGGGGAATAGGCAATAGGGTGCAACACAATGGACACAAGTTAGGACATAAGAAACTTGTGATTAGATATGATGGAAATCTTTTTTTCACCTGAAGTGTGACCTGAAGTTTCTGAGAGGGGTTCTGGAATCTCTTGGAGATGGTGAAAAACTCAACAGGTCCTGAGCAACCTGCTCTTGGAGGGAAGTTGGACTTGCATGACCTCCAGTCGTCCTTCCCAAACTAGTGTGTGATTCTGTAAGGCTGGCCCTGGTAGCCACCCATCAGCGTAAGAGGCTCTAAAGAAACTGTTACTGTTCCTTCTGTGTTCCATCATTGTAAGCTGTGCTATGGAATTTGGAAAGGAAAGGTATAGAAGGAAATCCCTTTTTCTGTTTAACAGAACATGCATTATACAAATATGCAAATGACATTTCAATAATCATAAATCATGCAAATTCCCTTATCCCATTTTAGCAAATATCTTGTTTAAGCTGCTTAAAATTTGAGGTTTTAGGTTTGTCTATTTGTTTTTCCCCTGGCAGAACATTATAGTGCTACAAAATTATGCTGTAAATTGTGACAGACTTGTATACATTCTTATACCAAACAGCTTTTTTAGGCTGACATTTCTTGTTCCTTCGTCAAATCTGAATGTGATAATAAGTTTTTGTCTGGAACATGGATTAAAAATTAAATAAAACAATAATTAACCCCCAAATCTTGTTTCTTTCTGAGCAGACATTATTCAGAGGTACAGCAGAATACTGAGGAAGGCAGTATTCTTTCTAGTAGAAAAAATTGGAAGAATTTACATGTTCCTATTGCTTTTCACTAACAGTTCTGCTATATTTCACATGACTTCTCTTCCAAATTACAGTAAGTTCATCAGCTGCAGGAGCTATGGATACATGAAAGGCTTCCAAACCCACCCACCCAGCTTCTTTAGCTTGTTCTGCTTTTATTAGCACTTCTTCCCAGTGTCTTTTATATACACTCCCCCAGATTTTCTAAGGATTTTCAATGGCAGGTATAATAATAGGAACTCACATGTTCCCAAATCCTAGAGTTAATCTTAAAGATGCTGCTTTTACTAGATCTTAAAAAAATTAAAATCACAGCTATGGTTGTCAACCAGATTGGTGATGAGAAAAACATGTAAAACCCACCAAATGTTAGTTCATTTCTACACTGCTAACTAAACTGTTCATAGTTGTCCATTAATTCTGAAAATCAGGTTCCTTGTTAGGTGCCAGAATATATATTTAGGGACCCAACACTGGATTAAGTTGGCCCTAAGATGACTTTCATCGCCAGAAAGTCAAAGATAGCAGCATTATCACTGCAAGTCATTTTAACAGAAAAGAAATTACCAATTGAACACTTTTTTATTTTCTTCTTTGTCCTGCAGTGTTTACCTTGACGGTGACTGGGCTATCCAAATATAAAAAAAAGTGCAGACTTTCCCAAAAATATAGAATTGGGAAAAAAATGAAGATACATTTGTGTGCTGGGGATGTTTTTACTCTTAGGGATTTTAAATGCTATTCTTGGAATTTTATTTAGTTGAGGGCCTGGGACTAGGGAGAGTGTTACCAAGCATCTAACACTTACATGCTGAGTAGCCATGCTACTTTGTGAGAGAAATAGCAAAATACTGTAGTAAAAATGAAAGAGAATGACAAAAGTTTACTTTGCCATGTTGCCCCCAAAAGAGGCAGGAAAGCAACTATGCATATTTTATATTTGTTGTCCCTTTCCTTCTTTTAAAATTGAAAGCAGAATTCTATGTCAGATGAATAATTGAATAATGATCATATGAATAATAGATACCTTTTTATTCATACAAAATATAATGGGTCATTTTCCATGCTTACTTACACTCTATTCAGCTCTGTCAAGGTTAGTATAAATGGCTCCTCTTTTACTGATATTTAGATGAAGTTTAGAAATGTGTATATGCTGAACAACAGAACTCCTGACATTTCTGTGGCACACCTTTTAAGAGTAGGAGTTTATCTGAGTGTTGTCTTCCAAAATGTATTCTGTCTTTCTCATTGATGGAAACTGTGCTACTTTTGTCATCCAGGGAGGATGCTGCACATCCCAGTGCTCTGGTGGTGGTTGTACACACACATTTTTAAAACGTGTTGGATATATAGTCCAGTTTAGATTTAGCTACTAGTTGTTAGAAAATATTCACAGTTGATTCAATTTCCTTGATTGACTAAATATTGTTATCCTTTGATCTTTGAAAGTGTGGTGTCTACTCTGCAGGATAGCCTGTGCTTCAAGTAATATAGATATTGGGCAATCTAGTGAAGTATGGATGTGCATGTGTTATTTATAAAATATTCTGGGATGCTGTCTGTGTAATGAAGGCATCGTGTAAAATGGGCACTAGTTTGTGATTTTTTTGTAAATGAAGACCTCAGTCCTTCTCTTGACACTGATACTGAGCTCCATGTGTTCTTTAATTTAAATGTCCCTAGAATCTAGTCTTTGCAGAAAAATCGTGCACCAGAATCTTCCTTTTATATCAAGAAATAATAAACATAATATTAAGTTGAATATTTATTTTATTACAGCCCCCCATTTTTCAGTTTAAATGATCTGGAAAATCTCCCGACTGTACCAGACAGCCTGTAGCTTTAAAGCAGAGTTTAGGAGCCTTTGAGTGCATTGGAGACAGCAGAAAGAAGGCTGGTATCAAGGGTTGTGTACAAATTTGAGCAACTCTGGCTTGCCTAATTACTGGAGGATGTCAGGAGACTGAGCTGGGATTTCTGGGAGTAGAAAGCTGAGAGCCATGTCTGGGAATGACAAATATTTCACAATTTTGATAATTGATACTTACAGGAATAGCATCTGGAAAGGAGGAAAGGAAATCACGTCTCAGAATGCCACTGAGATAACAGCAGAGAAGTAGCAGGGGTTCTGTAATTTTATTTAATATTGGCTTCACTGAAGCAACAGACACCTCTAGAACTACCTCCTGGTAGTCCTTGCTCCCACACTGAGGCCCAGAGCACCTGGTCTTGAGTGGTGGGTTTGGACAGAAGGGAGGTGGTTCCATGGGGCTGATCCAGCTTGAAATCTCTGCCCCCAGCACTGAGCTTGTCTCTGGGAGTGGGTTGAATGATGTCTTACAAGCTGGCTGTAGACCTGTCTCTTGAGCCTTGTGTTGCCATTTGAGATAGGAAAAGAGGAAAAGGTAACTGAAAAGTACAAAGCCAGATGGAGGGGAAAATATAAAGAAAACTAATTTTGAAAGAGGAAAATTGCTGTGGGGAACAGATAAGGGAAAAGAATAAGTGAAAAGAGCAGAGAAGAGCAGGAGCCCAATTCAGTGGAGAGGCTGTGGCATGTGTGCCAG
Source organism: Oreocharis arfaki (assembly GCA_013398015.1). Lineage (NCBI taxonomy): Eukaryota > Metazoa > Chordata > Aves > Passeriformes > Paramythiidae > Oreocharis > Oreocharis arfaki. Next base: position 492,412 of record VZRR01003703.1, on the reverse strand, counting down.
AGCATGGCACAAGAAGACACCCCCAGCTGCCAGGTCATCTGTGGGGAGTTGCATCTCCAACAAAAGGAGATTGAAGGCAGTATTCTGCAAGAACTCAGTTTGAGGGCTGTTGAAGTTCAGCAAGAATAAAAGGTTATTTTTACAAAAACAATGGATGATTTTGGGGAGCAGACAGACAAGACCTCTGGGAAAGGCCTTGTTTTGTACAGATTGTGAGAGGATAAAAGGTACTCCTGGGACAAATGTGACAGTTATCTTTGCCTCTTATCTGCTGCAGCCCTGTTGTGATACTGGATATAAAGTTACAGAGGTAAAATTCTGCAAACTGAAGAGTTTGGCGTTTCTTTTTACTTCTTGTAGCTTATACATTTGTTTTCTTATTACACTGAAACTAGAGTAAATGCAAGAACTTCCTGAACACTCTCCCAAGCGATGTGGTGGTGTTGCAATTCTTTTTGATATATGTTCATAAATTCTCTTGTGCTGATAGGTCTGGCATGAACCTGAACCCAAGAAAATATACAAGTAGCCAAGACTAAATGGAGTTAGTATCCACTTAGCAGACAGAATATGACTGCTCCTAGCAGAATCGGCTAAACAGAAAATAAACCCAGAAGGCTGCCATCTCAATATAAAAGATCAGAAGAGTATGCATGGGGAATAGAGCTCAGTTGAAATGGTGCAGCATATCAGTCAGAATGAAACTTAGAATTTGTAGTAACATATTTTTTTGTCTTTAAACTTCATGCATAAGGAGACATGCTTTCTTACATTACAGTTTTCCTTGCACATTTGTGCTGTGTGTACTATGCCAGGACTCTTAAGCGTCCAAACACATTGCTCTGGTCATGTGTCAGTCAGCTCAAGGCTAAGGTCCATCACTGTAGCCTGAAGAGATTCCTTGTTTGGACTAGGAATAAGATTCCAGCCTGCTTTGGTGAGCAAAGAGGTGGGCTTCTGTTTAAATTAAGATCACTTGGAGGAAAAAGCAGGGCCAGGAGCAGGTTAGAAGTGCTCAAGTCATCACTGCAGAACAGCATTTGCAGTTTCTATAGCTGAAATAGAATGATCTGTATATTTTAATTCATATTTTGTGTGAAATGGCCAGAATCACTGTGCATTATGGCCTTTGGCTGTGGTGGAGATCATGATATTTCAAAGGAGTAGCACACAGAGTTTGTATTTTTCTGTCACGATCTACCCCTATGGAGCAACACAGCCCACAAAAGGGCTTTGGTTTTATGGAGAAGGAGTTGCAAATAATGCAGACTGATTTTGCACTTTGAGTATGCTGTCCTGAAGCTATAACTACATCCAAACAAGGGAAGATCCTTTTTATTTCATTTGGGTTTAACATCTCTGTTTTGTAGCTTTTGTTTGTCTTTCTTTTTGATTTTTTAGTTTTTTTAAATCACAGGTTATATTGGTGATGTTAACCCTCAAAAATCATAAAATCTCAGAGTTTTGCAGCATATAGTTTCATTCTGCATCTCTCTTGTGTGCAGTCATCCCCTGAGCATGGTATTTGGCATTTAATTCCTTGATTCTGACAGCAGAGATCCTTGAGTGGTAACTGCTGTGCAAGCACTGGGCACAGTATTAGCACAGCGAGCACTGGTGGAAGGCCAGGTATAAGGATTTATTAGGTATTCTGGAAAAATTATCCCCAAATAGTTTCAAGTGAACAGAGCTTTCTTCTTGAAGAAAAGAGTGCCATTGTCCAAACCAGCTTAATCCACTTTCAAAGCCAGCTAAACAAGAAAAGGAATTCTTCTTCTGCAAGGTGATTGTCTTGTCACGGTGTTACTTGTAGATGTAGTTATATTTAAATCTGTTAATGGATGCACGAGGCTTCTGTTCCTGTTCTTTCCAGGATGAAGCCTTAAAGGTTTGATGATACTGAAGTAAACACGCTGGAGTGTTAGAGAGTAAAAGCTGTCAGTGGTGCAGAATATTGACGCTAACAAGATTTAGAGCTTGTCTGCACTTACAAATATAATAGAATTTATAAGGAAATGCTTTTCTGGAATTATTTGGCATATTAATTTCCCATATAGATGTTCATGTATCTACACATCCCTATCCAGGGTTATTTCAGAGTAGTTCTGGTAATTTTCCAAATGTAGACAAGACTTAATTAAGCTGACTCAGTGTGCTAAACTCATGTAACCTAAAACTCTATTAACTATATTGTCCTCTAATTAATGATTTTAATAGTTTTAATTATATGACTAAATCCAGTAATAGCAGAAGTAAATAAATGCACAATGAATATTTATTCACTTCACTAAGTGAGCGTTTTGCTTGCCTGCAGTATGCAGGACCAGGCTGCAGAGCACTTGGCAGAACACAGATGAAATTTCTCTGCATTCTTTTTGACGTCTCCTCAAGAATTATGAGTACTGAAATTAAACAGGTGTCTTGGATTTAATTTTAAATTGAAAGGTTTCTAGGATGTGCAGTAGTGCAAAACACAAGGAATTACATGAATGTATCATAACTATATTAACACATTTAATTAAATAGTAGGAGTTTTAAAAGTAAAAAGTTATGTTACACAGAGGAATGAATATGAAGTTGCTTAGCTTTCTAAAAATCACGTTTAATATAATGTATACATAGGCATATATTTAATGTAATTACAGTGAGTGTTGGCATGAGAGACCAACTCTGCTCAGTTGTAGCCCTTCAATTAAAATTGGAGGGGAATTGAGTTAACTAATGCTGAGTAGAATTTGACAGAAATAAATACAGAAAAAACTCAGTTGCAGCGTGCAGCATGTTCTACTTCCGTGACTCTTCCAGACTTTAAAGAGAATTGTACATTTGCATCCCAGGGCAGAAATTGGCTGTGTGCTTGGAAGCATGAAATCTCTCAAGGTAATACTTCATAACTATGGAATGTATCCCATGACTGATATGTAGCTAACAACTGAGAATCAAGTTACACATTAGGAATACTTGAAATTAAATATTTTTCAAGTTAAAGAGAGCATTATGCTGGGTAAACAATATATGTTTTTCTTTTTCTAGAAATGCATTGGAGCATAGATATACGAAGCATTTAAATATGTATATTTGTATTTCCTGGTCTTTATTGGATTTTGGTAATAGTTCTTCAAGAAAAAAAGGGTTTTTTCTTGTTTTAATTTTTTAGAGTTTTATGTTTGACTCTTGAAGTTTCTATTTTTAGTTTCTTTTTACATTCTTCTGTTTTTCCATTCCAATTAAGTTTGGAATTTCTGATTTTAGGCAATTAATTTCCAAACATACCAACTTGTTTCAGCAAGAAGGAGCAAATATCCCTAAGATCTTATTAGCATCTGCACAGAAGCATTCACGAAGGCACTGTCAGTGTTTTTTTATTAAAAAAATAGTTACTGAGAACAGAAAATAAATTGGTGAACTTTGTTGCATCCAAGATGGACAATAATTTCCTGGCTATTCATTCTCACAGTGACCCAGACCCTTGCAGGTACAGAGGAGCTGTTTTGTCCTCAGGTGGATGTTCTTTCTGTAGTGTCAACTCTGCTCACTTTTCCTGAATCCATTCCTAGTACAGGCTGAAGCCCCATACTGGGCAGGTTTAATGAGGGGTGTTGGACCCCTTCTATTTTGTTTTCTTCCCGTGATACTCCTGCCTGCCTAGGGTGTTGTGCCAGGGAAGGTGATGATCATGATTTTGGCTAAACATCTCTATAGTTGAGGAGACCCTTCTCTGTTGCCTTCGGCTGATGTAAGAAATTGATGAGGATCCAGCCAAACTTTCAAAATCAAATTCTCATGAGAAATAAAGAGGCTATTTATTTGAAATGAAATAAATAGTGAAGGAAAAGCAGATTTTCTTATATTTGTTCTTTTCGTTGATGTTCTGCTCCTAGGAGCCCAGGGGGTCGGGAGGGCTGTCTCTAGAATCTGGGTGTGACACACGGGAAGGTGCTTGGCAATTGGTGCAGGTTATTGGGTATTCCTCTTTCTCCTCTTGGAGCAGGCTGGCAGCCCTGCACACAGGCCAGGCATCTATTGCACTGTGTGGGAGGGCTCAGGGGGCTTTCGTGTCTCAGGGAAACCCAGGGCACAAAGTGCACTCAGGAATAAGTAAAATGGGTAGTAAAAGGGTTTTGTGTGATAATACTTGGGTTGAAGGTAGACTACTACTTTTTAAAAAACTTGGTTGCATTCTGTGAGTTCAATATCCTGTGACTAATGGGTACTATTAGGGAAATCTCCAATGCTGGGAGATAATGTCAGGCTCATCGCAGACCTGATAAAGAACAATGCAACACATTATTCTCATTGTCAGTAGACCTATGTATACATCTCAGCTGCAACAGAGATGTTATTTTTTGCTAATACTTTATTTCTGTCAGTTTTAACAACCTTCAGCTCTGCATCACAATTCTAAAAATGCTTAATCATGAAAACAGCATTTGGAACTTGTTAATGTAGTTAAGAATATTCACACGATTAAAAATCTGAAGTTCTATCTGACCTTTGCAGATCAAGTCTGAAGTATTTTGCCTGTCTTTACTAGTGCTCTGAATTGTCTAGATTCTGACAACCACAAAGATTAAAATGTAGATATGCTGTGCTTTGCAGAAGTTTTTAGGCGTATATAATTGGGGCTGGATTAATACTATACTGATTTTTCTGTTATGTTGCAAAATAAAAGCCATTTACAAAAAAGCACATCTTGCAGTACTCATCCTCAAAAAGGGGTTTCACATGAAGACTGCATTTACATGAAATCTAATGGCCTTTTCTTCAGTAAAATGTCACTGTCCTGCTGAAAATAAAATGCAGCAGCACTTATATAATAGAAACTTGGAACACTGTAGATTATGTCCTTTGAACAATAAATGAACTTCCTTCTTAAATTGAACTGAAGTTTAGGAGTGCAGTGTTCCTTGTCTCATAATTGTCTGCCTACACACACCCAGTCTGCACTTGAACAACTCGCCACTGAAGAAGCACATGTCCTATATTTTTGGTCTCAGATGTATATTTTTGTAGTTGAAGATGTCTTTACATTAACAAAAATAACTTCATAATGATTATATTTTAGAGTTAATGGTGCCAGTTTTACATTACTATGTGCATACATACTTGTTAGAACCTGAGTGATATTTTCAGAGTAACCATACATTTCGTGGAACTTATAAGTGTTTTTGGCTCCATTAAAGTCTTCAACACCATGTTTGTTGAATATGCACTTTTCTTCTTACTAATCTAGTATTGCCATTTGTTAGGTAGTGATGAGTATGTTCTCCAGACAAACTAACAAAAGACCAGTTCTCCCTCCAGGAAAACAACACGATGTAAACAGAATATTAGACACGGGCTTTAGAGGACAAGCCATCAGTCTGTAAAAGAAAAAGGTCAGCCCGGTATGATGTCTCTAACTGTGCTTCAGAAGAAGTAAATACAAAACCATAAAGAAAAGCAACTGTTGTTAAAAGCTAAGCGTAAAAAGCACAAGCTTCATTATCGTGCTGATCTGGATGAACCTTAAACATAATTTGCAGTAAGGTTTGGAGAGTTGCCTAGCACTGGCATATACACAATTAAACAACATCGCTGAACTTTTCTTTCATGTCAGCATACTGCTAAAAAGACCTCTATTGTACTCATATGATAGTCATTCTTGGAACTTACAACATAAACAGGAGGAGAGAACATTGACTTGTAATTCTATCCCGTGGTGGTTGAGTGCATCAAGGGGCACGACTGCATTTTCACCTGTACAGCTTAAGGAGTAAATTATATATACAAAGCAATGATAAGGGCATAGCAAAACCTGAACTCAGTTCAGACATGTGAACATGTACCTGAATTTGGGAGTTGCAAGTATGAACTAATAGTTATTTAACATATTGCAAAATTAATTCTGATTGGTTTGGGCACCCTTATTTCTGTGACTAATAAGCATCTATATACTCATCTCTGCTATGGTATAGTAACCTGTGAAACACAAATTACTGGAGGAATAAAGGAAAACCAAAGCAACCAGCCATTTGGTAGACTTTGAAAGTGGATAATCTGAATTGTAACTGCAATTCAGCATGTCATTAGTCCCAGAAATACATGTGTTTGATTTTATACCACTAGGAGTTTCCAAAGTCACCAGTATTATTTTGTATTTATTCTAGGGGGTTTTTTTAATTGCTTTTAATTTTAAAAAAAAAATAAATTATTTTGGATATCACTTTTGTATATGTATACATCATAATAGTTCTTGTAGTGCTTGCAGCTAATTATTTCATTAACTGGCCACATTCAGTTCCTATTAAGCTGTTTATTTTTATGTAGAGACTGTACCCAAATGAACAATTTTAGTGAAAAACTTAATATTAATGGATGTATGTAAAAATGGAAGTTAATGTAGAATATTAATTTAAATGCACAGTATATGACTTGTTTAATTGTACAACAATTACCAAGATTGTGTGCAGTTGATGACACTGCAGGAAAATGGACACTAATTGTATGGTACATGAAAAATTTCCCAAACTTTCATCAGGATCCAGAAGAGAAGAACACGTCGAAGCTTATGAGCAAATTATAAACATAAATCACAGAATCACAGAACTGGGTCAGGTTGGAAGGGGCCACAGCAGGTCATTTGGCCCAACCTCCCTGTTTAAGAAGGGCTGTTCTAGAGCATATGGCACAGGATTGTATCCAGACAGTTCTGCAATATCTCCAGTGAGGGAGGCCCCGCAACCTCTCTGGGCAACCTGTTCCAGTGCTCAGTCACTGCACAGTAAGGGTCTTCCTCATGTTCAGGTGAAACTTCCTGTGCATCAATTTCTGCCCTTTGCCTCTTGTCCTGTTGCTTGGCACCACTGAGCAGAGCCTGGTCCCTCCTCTTGTCACCCTCTCTTTAGGTACTGACAGACATTGGTGAGGTCCCCTCTCAGTTGTCTCTTCTGCAGGCTGAACAGGCCCAGCTCCTTTAGCCATTCCTCGTAAGAGAGATGCTCCAGTCCTTTAATTATCTTCATAGTCCTCTGCTGGACCTGTTCCAGGAGCTTCATGTCTCACTTTTCCTGAGGATCCCAGAACTGGACACAGCACTCCAGATGTGGCCTCACCAGGGCTGAGCAGAGGGGCAGGATCACCTCCCCCAGCCTGCTGGCAGTGCTCTTCCTAATGCACCCCAGGACACCGTTGGCCTGCTTGGCCACAAGGGCACTGCTGGCTCATGGACAGTTTGTTGTCCACCAGGACTCCCAGAGCTGCTTCCCAGCAGGTTGGCTCCCAGCCTGTGCTGGTGTGTCGGGTTATTCCTCTCTAGGTACAGGAGCCTGCACTTGTTTCAAATAGTCAATGTTTTCCTTCAAATATTCTTTTTCTTAATCAAGACCTCTTGACCTTTGCTTTCTGTTGGAATAGTACTCATCCTGTGCAATTTCAGATAATCACAACACTCACTCATCAGAGATGAAAACTGGTTTTTGTATTATTTGCAGACTTAAATTAAGGTGTTTAACCCATACATTCTTTACACTTTCACTGGGCTGTTTTTACTACTCATTGACCAGAAATTATTCACACTGCTGTCTGAAATTGCAGTTTATTACAGTTGTGATAGAATAATTATATTCTACTCTATAATAGAGCTGATAATAAGAGGAAAAATAATCATTTTATGTTGTCAAGACCCTCAGTCCCTCAGTGGTGAATAACATTCAGTTTTCAAAAAAAGGCCTCTCATTTATCTGGACAGATACTCAGCTGGAGAATAGTGACATGCCAGTATTATTGCTTTAAAAATTCAGAATTTAGGAGTAGTGCATGGACTCTTGTGTGAGAAGTAGATAAAAAAATTCATTAGCAATCCTGTGGCATGTTTGCTAACAGCATTAGAAAGTACTCTTCCAGGCAGCCCAATCAAGAAGTGAATGTACAAGGACTTTATTACCATTGAAGTATATTTTCTCAAATTACTGCCCTTTGAATTAGGCCTTTCTGTCAGACGCAATTCATGTTGTATTGCCAACTGTTGCCAGCACCTTTCCCTCATATGTTTAATACAAAAAAGTTCTTTCAATATCTAATGAGTTCTTTCTTTTAGTATTATATTATATTATCTTATATTTTAATATTTCTTTTTATATTAAATGGCTTTTTGTATATTCTGGGAAGCCAAAGGGAGGTCCTGGCCTGCAAAGTCAAAAGAATATCTTGGTGGTCTAGGAGCAAAAATTGATGGATAGCCACTGGGTAGACCGAGAGAGGAATTCACCATTTGCTGGTACACAGCTTTGTGCCTGCAGGCTGGAAACGAGCTCCCTGTGGAGACACCCTGGGTTTAGACAGTGACTGGTACTTAGGTGTGCAAGAATTGTAGTCTGAGAAGAGTAAAAGGAAATGCCAAACATAAAAGCACGTGGCTGCTGCACATCAGTAAAGTCAAAGCTGTGTCCTCTGTGCACTGGAGAGGTTTCCCTGTGGGCTTGGGGGAAATTTTTGTTGCTATCTATGGGTAACATCACCCATGTTAACTTGAATGGGCTTATTTAGGCCCAGCGAATGGTGAGACAAAAACTCTGAAAGCCGGTAGAGTTCACTTTGAATTGCAACTATCACATTTCCTTTAAGACTGTAAGAATGTCATGCTACACAGCATGTCTTGTGGCTGTAAAGAATTATGCCTTAATAACATTTTAATGTTTGCTAATATAAATCTACCTTCTCGTTGCTGGCAGCACAGTTTTCTTCTAATAATAGCATGCATTTGTAGCTGCTCCCCCTGTGTACTGGTATCAGCAATCCTGGTGCAGATAAGGGGTTGTCACTGCTTTCATGATAAATTTGTATTAACGAGAGCTAGAATATATTTCATTTGTTATGTTAACTCATAAACTGGGACTTTGCTCAAAACTAGTTTATAGAAAATAATTTATACAAAATATGCTTCTCTGATTTTTTTATTGTAAGAGGAAGCTACCATCTTATTTGAGTGTTTCTTGTCTTTTAACAGTGACAACTCAGCTTTTTAAAGTAAGTGAGAGGATTGTACTTGATATTTCAAAATGTGGGCCAAATGTCTTTATACTTCAATGATAAGATGACTGGACTAATTTTCTAGGGCTTTCACTCAAACATTAGTGAAGTAAGTGTTAAAATAAATATCAAAAGATAAAATAAAAATAAAATACATCTTCTGGTAAATATTTTCTGGTATATGTGTGATCTAACTCATGTTGCTTCAAGGTGCTACAGAGTGATGAGGTCCTATTTATGTACTAAAACAGGCCTAAAATGATACATGAGAAATGCCCAAGCATTGCATTATTCCTTGTCCAGTTTCACAACTGTTGTGATTATCTCATTAGACCTGATACATCCACTTGCTGTACATTTGTGTCAAGATCACTTCAGATACACAAATCATTATTTCAGTGGAATTAATAGTCCTGTGTTGCACCTCAGAAATTCAGTGCTATATGTTCACTTATTCATTGTTTCCAGGGAAGACTAACATGAACTTGTAGACCTTTCTGCCCAACACACCCAGACATGCAGGTTTAATTTTGTTCAATTATTCTTTATTTGCTCAGTCCCTAACTACTGATGTGATTGGTAATAGATAAATGAGGAATCCAGATACAAATCATACAATGGGCTTCCCTTCTAGTGATGCTCATAAAATCTTGATGCTTAACCTATAAATTGTTTGAATAGTTTTGGGTTTTCTTTTAAGATAAATTCTAAGTACAAATTGCCGGAATGTTGCTGTAGTGAATTGTCACTGGAATTTACTGAATTTAGATTTCTTCATCAATTCTTACAGAAAGTTGTTGTTGTTTGTTTTTTTAGGACATGAGAAGCATGACAAAAAAGGCACAAGCCAGTTTATAGCCAGTTGTAGACATAAAAAAATACAAACCACTGTAACCCATCAAGCTAATTATGGTATTAAAAATTGACATCTCCAGACTCTATGCTTCCCTTTTCTGACTTCTGCACAAGGACAAAAATGGATGTGGTGTACATGTGATGTACTGCAACATCAATTTGCAGTCAGAAAAGAGAACTAATAACAATAAACCTAGATGGATGCAGTCCTGAAGGATTTTTTTTCCAAATGTGTCCTGTTGTAAAGCACTGGGATTACTCATAGTAGTCGGGATTTGTTCTGGGATTTTACAGGGTTGCCACCCAACCATTTTGTGGCTCCCAAGATATGCTGAGCTTTTATAAAACACAGAAGAGCTGAAGAGCATAGGGAAAGTACTTTATATGTAGCCTTGCCACTTTGGAGACGTCAGGACATGCAGGTCTTATGGTGCCATCACATTTTAAACAACTCTACAGTGCTTTCACTAGCAAGTTGTACTTGAGAATTGATGGCAAGAATATGACCCCGGTGTGGTGTGTGCTTGCAGGCTGAGCGGTGGTGGGAGGCCAGCTGTGGAATGTGGGAAAGTGGTTGAACTGCTGAAGTCATGCAGGGAATGTTAAATGTGTCTCCAGCTGGCAGGGAGCTGTGGCTTAAACACAAGCTCCAGGTTCTGGGTATTGCCGAGTGTTCCCGGCACCCTCGGCTCCTGCTGCCCTCAGCATGGCGCCGATACAAGTCGCAGATGGATCGAGAAGAAAATTAAATGCTTGTCACCTTTTAGAGGAGTTTTAACGGCGAATAGGGTGAGGCAGTGAAGGCTTAAAGTTTCTTATTATGAACTAAGTGTTATGGTAGCACAACCAGTGAGAAGTGTGGTCCAGGAAAGTTAATGCTGCAAAGAAAAAGAGCTCTCATATTTTTCTCTCTTTTTTTTATCCTTGGGGTATGGTCCTCTGAGAGAAAATGCAATTCACCCCTCCTTACCAACCCGCTAAATTGGCGGGGGGGAGGGACTTCTCCTGCAGCTTAGCCAACACATTCCAGCTTCACAGTAAAAGCACCAGAGGCAGGGACTGCCACCTACCTGGCATGGCAGAGGGGGAGATGTGATGCAGGTCTTCTAGGTTTGCAGTGAGAATTTCCTCATGTCCCCCAGTGTTCCTTGATTAGCAGAGCAGCTGCTGGGAATACCCCTAAGGGAGTACCCCTAAGGGATACCTGCAAGCATTTTCACGTGATTTTTTATTGTGCTGGTATCAGTTTGCATCAGCCCAGAGCCAACAGGAAAGTATGTTGAGACAAATCCTGCCAGGGTGCCAGTGAGGTGACTGCTGGTCCAGGTGCACAGGCTGTGTAATTCCAGGTCTATAGGGAGAGGACTCTGTAGATATACCCTTTGTTTTCTAAAGGTATACAGAGAGCACAACAGTAAAGCTCAGAAGTGGCAACTGTGTTACAAACAACATTGAAACTTAGAGTACCATCTATTAAATATTAGTAAATCAACAGTAGAAAATTGTTTATTACAAACAACAGTATTTTACTGCCAAACCATGCAAGACCCTAGCAACAGTCCTCCTCTGGAAACTCTTTGTTGTCTTTCTAAGGTTAACTTTCATAACAAGATTACAATTTCAAATCATCAAGAGAAAGCACTGATGGGCTCTTTTTCAGCTTTTGCTTAGCTAAAGGCTCCACCCGAGTAACTCTGGTCATAAGACATTTTCTTCTGTTAGAGTCATAACTCAGGATGTGTCACAAATGCCATTAACATTGAAAAAGACACAGGCTGAGCCGCCTTATTTTTAATCCTGACCACAAGTCTCTTGACTCTGGATCAGTAACAGAATGGAGAAACATGAGAAAAACGCACTTTTAAACTATTCCTATGCAAGCAATAATTTAAGGGTTTTTAGAGATTAACTCTGCTGAATCTGGCACAGATGTCAAACATTACTTTCCCCGTGTAACCACACCCTCCTTGCCTAGCCTCTCGCTATTCACACACCCCAGTGAAGGCAGCAAGGGGACACCTGCCCATGCCTCTGTTGTTCCCTGGAAGAGTTTGGCACTGCCACTCAAATTTGCCTTGCTTGATCATACAACATCACCAGCACTGCTTCTTGGAGGAAGGTGTCCTCACCTTGGTAACTACCTAGGACCAGAGAGGAAAGTGAGCTGTAGGCAGTAGGTGAGAAACCAATGCATCTGGGATGGACATACAGCCTTGTTGAAGAGAATCTAGTTGGGAAAGGAGACGATGACGCAGCAGCCAAGGGAATACAGGAAAGCAGCAACAGAAAGAATACTTTGCAAGCACATGAAAGCTCACCTTCCAGCCTCCTCCTCAGTCTGTCCTATGGGAATAAAATTCTTCTCACAGTCAGGAGTTGGAGTGCCTGAAAAGTAACTCTAGTGGTGCAGGAGGCTGGAGAAATGTGGGGGAAGAGTTTTGCTGAGCTGAGGTACCTCACGCTGTATTTGGAGCAGATGAGGTTCAAGCATTCCCTTCTGCTCACTCTGCCAGACAGGCATTTTTGGCAGAAGAGCAAAAAGGACACCTGGAGGCAGCAATACCTCAAATTACTAGAGGCACGCTTGCAAATGCTCATCTGCCAAAGCCTAACTTGTAGTAAGAGCATGCACTGCTCTCCAGTAGTCAACAAACACAGTCGTTGCTGCAGCAAGGCAATAGAAGCAGCTGGTGCAAGCAGTGGGTCTAAAGGAGATGAACAGAAGAGGAACATTAAGTGCTCGTAATTTGTGCTCCAAGGTCTGCAGCTCAGTTCAGATCAGTATCCTTTAATACAGAAGATACATTGTAAAACTAAAGCTGTGTTTTCAGGTGTGTTCTTTTGTAGCAGTACCAACTTTAAGCATCCCTTTCTGTCTCCAGCCATTCTTTCTCCCCACATTACCCCATCAACAATGCCAGCAGAGCTGTTAGTGGGGCTGTACAATGAAATAGATCTGGGAACCACCCCAGGTTGAAAATAAACAGCAAAAAAGAATACTAGGAACAAGCAGGATAAGGGGGGAAATGTTTATGCTAGCATTATTGCTGAAAGAAATTTAAGAAACTTTGCACTAGTGACTTCTCATTTACTGTTGGAGAAGACAACTGATGATGTGCAAAGTAAAACATGGGATCGATGTCCTGGCAGTCTGAGAAAAGCAATCACAGTTATTATTTACCGTTATGTCTTATTAAAGGGATTATATTGATGTGAGATACTGCTAATTTATTACATAAATGTTATTGCCATGTAGAACATGGCCTAGTCAGGCACTTCTGTAATCTAGAAGTAAAAAATGAGTTTCAGAAGGTAAGTATTAAGTATTACTTTTATAGTACAGTGGAGGAAAAAGTAATTGTGAAACTCAAACTGGAATTAGGAGGTTTCTAGAGAAAATCCTGTGCCACAGTGTTAGAGTATTTCAATACTAGATTTTGTAGTCTTTGGGATAAAATAAACCAACAGTCGTGATAAACAGTCGTGATAGCCCATATAATTGAAATATATATAAAAATACATATTTATTTTCATTATTACAAATGAAATGAGGAAATTAATTTAATCTCAAAGTGTGGAAATAGGGGGAAAATGAGCTACCTTTTCTGACTAAACAATGACTGCTGTTTTACAGAATAAGAAAAAAATCCAATCAGTCAGTCTGTTCTTACGGTGAAATCATCTTCATATCACAGGACATGAAATAAGTTCATAAAGTGAAAATGGAATGAGGAGAGTATGTAATATTTAGGGAGCAATCAGATTTGCAAAGGCTAAGATATATTTGTAAATAGGTCTTTTCATTCACGTAAACGGGGCACAGCACACTGTACTTCATATCTGCAGTTAAAAACAAACAAGGAAAGCAGAGCAGCGAACAACCGGCGCACAGATGTTGGGATGTCGGGTGTGTGGTGAAGCTGGGTGCTACAGGCAGAGGTCTTTCCACACCCAAGGAGCTTTGCCAACCTCTTCTAACATCCTAGCACCTCTAAGAAACCTATTTTGCCTTAAAGCATGGGTCTGTTAATTCGTTTCAAACATAACCATATCTTATCTGTCTGGGGTTTATGCCTTATAAAGTGGATCAAAAGACTGGATAGTTTGGGGGGCTGTCATTTATCTGATAAGACAAGAACTATCTGAAGAATTTTTCGAGTTGCTGGAATTTGAAAACTGGGAGTGAAAGGCAATGCGTTTGGAGTCCATCTGTAATGGAACATTTTAGTTTATCCGAAATGTATTCTTTTTAGAGATTTTAGTGAAACACTAAGTTGAGAGCATTCTGCTTCAGGCTGCATTAATTGTTTCTTTGCCCCAATTAATTTTCAACATTTTTACAGGCAGTAAATATCATTTTGAAATGTAGTATTTAACTATTTAATAAGAAAAAGTTCAGAATTAAGTAAAGGGGTTTATTGTCAATAACTGTTGTGAGGTTTGTTGGTTTTGTTGCATGGTGCTCATCCCTGATACCAATGGAGAGATTAGCTCAGACTGGTTGTGTTTTGTCTCTGGACCCTCCTTGTGTATCCATCTTCCAGATCAAACGCCTCCTTGTATATTTAAAAATCTGTCCTTATTTCCATGCCCTGATTTATGGAAGATAGGGTAAATCCTATATCTTCTTCCTGGCTAATAAAAGGGTTGGTTGAACTACATTGCTGTAAAATAAATAATTTGTAATCAGGTGCTGCCTCTGTGGCCTGCTTTCTATAATTTTGCTTTTCACTGATTTTGCAAGTAACTTCAGCAGAAGTGATATGGTTTCTGAGAGTTCAGTTTTCACTTATTTTACATTTGGCAAATTGTCTCATCATTTATAATGCTCAAGATTTTAGAATGAGAGTGTAGTTAGTTTATAAAGATATGAATGATATTGACATGCCTTTATTTCAACTGATTTTAAAAAATCTTTGTTTCTACCAAACATACCTAATTTCCAATCTGATGTTACTGTCTAAAGGCATAGTAGCCAGTAGGAAAAGAACAAAGTTGTCAGTGTTCAGTGGTGGTTTGTTGATGTGAAATGAGATGCTGGTCTCAGCCCATGTTTGTTGTACCTACAGAGGCCACTGTCTCAGCTGTCACCCTTCCTCAAACGCTCAGCAGAGAGTCAAAAAAGGGAACTGCACACTTGTTCTTTTTGAAGGCAAACCTCCAAAAGCAGGTTTGAAGTAGATCCAGAGGGCACATGGGGAAGCTTCCTCTCCCACTGCCCATATTGAAAAATGTGATCTAGGCATTTCCAGAGCTACTAAACCAGCTTTAATGTAGAGAAGGAAGGATTTGATGTTAACTTCAAGAAGAATTTAAGTTTTAACTTTGCAATTAATGTCTTAATCCTAATTTAAGCAAGTCCTTAACTGCTAAAAACCAAACCTTTTGAGATTTAATGTGAAAATCATACCATGCTGGCTGTGGTGCAGTAACTGAAGGCCTAGGCCAGATGCAGATCACTTTTTCTGTAATTGCCTTACCACCAGACTTTAAGATTTCAGAGGCAGTAAGTAGGATCACATTCAGTGAAAAAGAAAATTACAAAATTGTGTCATCAGGTAGGTTTTAAGGACATGACGAGGCTGGGAATAATAGTAACAGACTGCTTCAGTACTCCTAGTGCCCAGGAACGACCCACTACAGCTAACTTGGGAGGTGTTGGTTATAGCTAATAGTTTCTTCCTATTTAGTCAATGAAGTTTAAGACTAGAGGACATTTATGTTCTGGCCCTTGTCAGTGAGGTTAAATATGGCATAGATGAGCAAAAGATTTTATTGTGAAGGTGTTAAGACACTGAGTTCTCAACTGGATTCTTTGTTGGTGAATAGGCTTCTAAAAACCAATTCACAAACGGGGGAAAGTCTTTAAACTTTGCTGTCTTCTGTTTATGCTTGAGGATAGCTCCTTAAAATGGTTACAGATGTTCCACCATCTGTAAATGAAGAGTTTAGTAATAATAATAATAAACATGAATAGTAATAATAGTGTTGAGAAGCTTCATTATTTGTTCAGCGCTTCAAGAATGAAAAATGTTAAATAAATCCAATTAGTAATTAAAGTTTGTGCATGTAATAGAAAAATATGCCAAGTGACTTAGATTGGAAAGCAGTTAGTCAAAATTTAGCCACTTTAGTCCGTTTTTGGGGAAAGATGAAGCCCAGGATTGTTATTTTATGCACCATGAAAACTGAGTAAGAATTAATGGGTATTTTGTAATTCATTGATAACACACCATGTTCATTAGCATGCATTTATGGAACTATGATATTCTCATGTATATATGTCATATATAAATATAAATAAAAAACCTGTATAAAATAATATACTGATTATGTATACTGATAATGTGTAATGTATATATAAATAATATACTGTAATGTATTTTTATTTTTTAAAACATTCATGTGCTTATATATTTGAATGCTGCATACAAGTACAACCTCTGTGAAGCACAACTTCTAGTTGCATGGTAAGATCTGACATTTCAAATACTCAGAAAACAAAGTGCTGTCTGACAGAGCAGACAACAGGCTTGCAAAACTTTGTACTTGAGAATAATGAATTCAGGAAATACCTTGTGCCTGACCCCAGCAACAATCTCTTCCTCCCTAAGAGTGATCTGTGTGCTCTGTGCTCCACAGTAATGGCAAACACAGAGGCTGGAGGGAGGGGGGCATGGAAAAAGAATCTATAGCTAATGCAAATGTCTCCTTTTTTGTATGGATCCATGTCACCATTTTTGCTTACATGGGGCAAAGTTCTTTACTTTTCTCAAGGAAGCTCTGCATTCTGCAACTGAAGGCACCATTTTATTCTCAAAGAATAGGCAAATACATCCTAAAGCTGCCTAGGATCGCAGCCACAGCAGGATAACATTTTAAATCCAATCTGTCTCTGCTATTCAGCCACCATTTTCAAATCAGTATTGAATTATTTCCATAATTCTCCTCTCCTCTGACCTGACTTCTGCGCTTTATGACCAAGTGAGCAAGGAATCTATACATAGATCTAGAGAGTCAGCATTATTTCTATGAATTTGGAAGAAAGGGATGCTTTCCCTAACATGTGGAGTTACATGTTTTATCTCCAGGATTGGTTTTATCAATTGATATACCTCTGAAAGAAGAAAAGAAAAGAATATATGAACATGTGTTAAAAAACCCCCAAAAGATTTGTGTTGATGGACACCCCTTCCACCTCCCCATGAGGGCTGAACCAAGTACAGAAGAAAACAAGGAATGTCCTTGTTATTGCTTGCTGATCATCATGAGTTTTCTGTGTGCTCCTAACCAGGACAGACAGGGGCTGTTACTCTTCATTGCCTTGCCTCTCGTGAAAATACTTACAGCAAAACAAAGTGGCCATAAGGTGTCTGTTACCCAGAGCCTTCAAATAAATCTAAACCAAATCTTCAGTAGTCTTCTAACATTAGAATAAGTGATTAACCAGAGCATGGGGAATTAATGACTGTGGTCCCACGTCTCCCCCATCCCAGACTACCTGCTTTTCATCCACTTTCCAGTAAATGGATAGCTTGGGTAGTCTGCAAATAATCAAGAAAAGAGGTTGTTCCAATAATACTCAAGATAGTAGAAAGTCTAGCAGCAGGGCCACCTCCTAGAACATTGCAATCCCTAAATTGTCCCTTTAGTTAAAACACTTTTGTACCTTCAAAGAAATAAATCCTGACTTTGCATTAGGAAGAATGATTAGGAAGAACTGTGTGATTCCCTAGTACAGGTAAAGAAAGTTCTAATTTGCTTTCCTCTTCCAAGGCTGACCTGTCAACACCAAGTCTGGTTCTCTTGTCTAAACGAAATATCTGGATTGGTCCAGCTACATATATATATGTATATATTTGTCAGTCAGATGCTTAGATCAGATCTAGTTCCCATTATGAATGTTTGCAAGCTGCAAATGCAGAGTTTTCTGTCTGGTGGCTGCCTCCATGTTTCCATTTACCATATTTCATACAGCCATTATCTATTTCATAATATTTAGCCATTATCTATTTCATAATATTTGCAGTAGCCTGCCATCTCACTTCAGCAAGGTAGGCAGAAAAATGTCACTTTTCCCTATGTGCCTGTCACATTTTCTGTTGTCTCCTGTTATTTTTCCCAGTTAAAACCAACAGTAATTAAACATGAATAAGATAACAAATCACTACTATTTTTATTTCCTTGTGTAGTAGCTCTATAATATTTTAGATTCTTCTGTTTACTTCTAGGTTGTAAACTAAATTATCTGAAGTTATCAGCATATCAAAGTAGAACAGTAATCAGTGTGAAGGGAACACTGGTACTGGTTTCAGCTCTCAACTCAGCTCTGCAGTGCAAGTGGGCACTGTCTCACTTGAATATGTGTCATGTGTCTCCCATGTTGACTACAAAGGTTTTAAGACCCTACGGTGAGGATTAGGTGACAGTAGTCAGTCAGGGTGCTGTGCATTCTGCCATAATCATGAGAAGATTACTATTCACATACTTTGTACTGTTTATACCTGGTTTGTGCACTATTGTGATGTTTTAAAATTATATAGATACCAAGATGTAAGGTCAAAAAAAAGCACTGAAACATCATTCCACCTAGTGGCTCTCTTGACCCTGCCCAAACCAGTGCTTATCAAACAGCATGATTCATGTTTCAATGATTGCATGATTGCAATGAATGCATGATTGATTGCATGTTTCAGTAACATTTGATTTAAATGTTATTTCTTCATAGCAAGTGTTGTTTCTGAAGTACTGTAAGTATTCTACTCTCTCTGCTGTTACAATCAAAAGCAGTATTAAGTTGAGAAGAAGACCTAATTGGATCTCCCAAATGTTGTATGAGTCAACTACTTTAAAAAATAATTGCCATAAACATCAGGTTTCCAAACAGGTAACATGAAACACAGGCAAAACTATCAGCTGGTATACTGTTTGGATCATGCTCCAAGTGTACAAGCAGAATGCTTTAAAGTCAATAGTAATAACTAATACTGGATCAAATAAAAGCTCTAAGTATATAAAATTGTATTTAAATTCCAAGGGTAAAAAAATGTTGATAGAATATATGCAATAACGTGCTTTTTATAAATGTTCAAATAAGAATGGAGAACTAACAGTAGATAAGGAGCAACCATAGCTCTAGTATCATATTATTAATGCCTCCTTTTTCATTGGTATGTTCAAAAAGGCTGTAAAGTATGATCCCAGGATTATCAGTGTGTATTCCTCTGAGAGGGGAATGAAGTCACAGCAGAGGAATTATAAAGTAGCAGAAGCAGAATAGAACCTATATAGCTCTTGCATCCTATTGTGGTGTGTTATCCACTAGATTCCTTTACCACAAGTGCCTTTTTTTGACAGGGGGTTCAAGAGGACAAACTTTAAACTATATAAGTTTTACATTGGTTGGAAACTTGGATATTTGTACTGTAGTTTTTTTCTGTTGAAAGAAAATAAGTTCAAAATTAGTGTACAGTTTAGAATCTGAGCAGTAGTAAGCTGTAATGGTGGGGTAACTCATACACAATTAAAACTATAAAGGATATTCCAAACATATGAGCAATCTGTTACTGAGGTTTTAAGCAAATGAGTAACAATATGGATTTCAGTGGATGCTGAAATAAAAGCATGTATTGTTTAAATTCATATGAATAGACTCCAGTCTATTATCACGAAAAGGGCCTTTTTACTGCTCAAATATAAGTCTCAAGCTTTTGTGCAGTTAATTTCTCTTCCTTTCCTTTCTTGTAGGAAGTGTATTTCCTAAGGAAAAATGTTGAATAGGCAAAGAAGAAACTTCTAGTGATGTTCTTAGTTTATTTGATAAAGGCAAAACAATCCTCTTCTGCACAAACTGCACTTTGTGAAGGGGCTGTAGAGCATTTTGGACAGTTGGAACTAGGCTGACAAATACATCCAGGACTGTACCCATCTCTACAGCTTTTTTTAGCTGATGCCAGGCCCAAGAGCTGCTTCATTCCTGCAAATTGTGTGGAAGCCTAGAGCCATAGCATGGAGAAGCATAGGGACCTCTCCAGTTTGGTCCATCTAGAGCTAGCTCTGCCCCACTGGATTCAGTGGTAGAACGTCTGATGGTTTAAGCAAAACCAGAATTTATTCCCTATTCTTAGACATCAGCCAGGGAAGCCTCCTTAGAATTGGAAAAAGGGGTTTTTTGATCTGCATGCCACTCATGCATGTGGATGGGTATCTGCCGTTCAGACTGAGCATACTCATATAGAAAATATTTTAGGGGGAGTTTTGACTTCCGTGCTATTTCTGAAGTGCATTATGAACCAGTGAGTTTATATAAATACTGCGTAACAGTGATAGCCTCCAAACTTCAAGGTTGCTTTATATATTGCGGTGACTCAGGGAGGCTGGTGGCAACGGAGCGGCAGTTCTGCAGCACTGCGGGCTGTGGGCAGGCGCTGGAGTGTTCTAAATACATTGCATACAAACTTTCCGAAAAAGTCAAAATGCGATTTCCCTAATTGAATACAGTTTTATTCCTCCTGCCGCGGGGCTTTGGGGGCTCCCTCTAGCGGGAGATTTTAGCGTTAGGAGCTTTTCTTAGGGGCTTGTTCTGCTCGGCGAGTTCCACAGCTGAGCGACAAGATGGCTGCGAGAGGCTCCAGAGCTGGAGCTCCTCCCGCCTTGCGGGCCGGGCTGTTGCCGTGAAGTTCAGAGGAAAGTTAACACCTGCTATGCCCGAACGCCAAAGCTCTGGCAGGGCTCGCTCCTTGGGAGCGACCGCTGCCTTTGTTCCAGCCAGTGCTTCTCAGGGCGCTGCCTGGCTGCGCCCACATCCGAACCGGGCGAGTTTCCCGCCGGTCCCGCGGGCGGAGCGGCCGCCCCGCTCCCCGCTGCCTCCCCCGGGGAGCCCAGGGGTGTTTCCCCGCCGCAGTCGGAAGCGCCGGACACGGACGATAAGGAGGCGGCGCGGCCCGAGCCCGCCCCGGTCCGTGTGGGCCGCGCCCCGCCCTCGCCGGCCCGCGGCGGGAGGCTGAGGCAGCCTGTTAACTACAGATTTTAAAAGTCTTGAGTCGTATTATGGTGAAACCCGTTTATTATTAAAATGAGAAGCGTTTTAGGGACCTCGCTTACTCTCGATTGCTTCAGAGAAAATATTTTGTTGTAGAAAAGACTGGAATAGGTTTCACCTTTCCCCTCCGTTTTTAGTCTGTTTTACTTCCTGGTTCTCTTGTCTCATAGCAGGCAAGTTAGAGAAGAAAATGGATTATTACAGTGTATTTCTGCCGGTCTTCAGTTTTAGTTTCATTTTTTGTTGTTGTTGTTTTGTTGGTTTGGGGTTTTTTCTTCTTTTTAGTTTCTGGGGTTTTTGAGGCTATATTAATATTGTTTTTAATTATGCCTTTGGTGCTTATTTGACCAGACAGTGCACTGCTCAAGCTCGCATTGCACGGAGAGTGTGTGCTTGTCATCCGAGATGTGTGTAAAACACCCGGGGAGTTCCTGCAAGGAGAAATAGACGTCTGGGCTGCTGAATGCTGAATCCTGCAGTTATCTTAGCTGCAAAAGTAATTAAATTTGATTATTTTTCTTCTTATTTTACTGGCACAAAATGAGAGTGGGAAAATATCACTGAAACAATTAAAACTGGCAGCGAAAAATAAGAGGGTTTTTTTTTTTTCCCTTCCCATACCTCCAGCATAGTTACATTTATAACTGAGTATGTGTCTCTTGTGGTCTCGATTACATCCTGTGTTTTTAGCTGGCAGCGTTTCCTCTGCAGAGGCCCTGTTCTCTATGCCAGCATACATTTCTGTGTATATTAAAAGAACAGAATCAAGATGAAATAGTAAATGAAACTAACCCCCCTCACCCCCCAAAAAGTGAGGGTTTGATACTAATGCTTGGCACAAAATAAAAAGAGGTATAGCTACTGTCGTGTTTCTTTTTGTAAAAGCAGGGAAAGAAGATGGAGCAATTCATTTAATTCATCAAATGTGTTACACAGACCTCTGCCATTCTT
This sequence comes from Oreocharis arfaki, assembly GCA_013398015.1. NCBI lineage: Eukaryota > Metazoa > Chordata > Aves > Passeriformes > Paramythiidae > Oreocharis > Oreocharis arfaki. The sequence goes on along the minus strand of VZRR01003703.1, from coordinate 470,556 downwards.
TAGTATTTATATATTTAAAGACTGTCTTTTTACAGTAGTGTTTTCTGAAAATGGAGCTTGGCTGCAAGTCCTCACCTACAGAAAGATCTCTTTTTTCTCAGTTTGCATTGAAGCGTTTTTGGAACAGTGAGCTCCACTAACAGCTGTATTCAATCTTGAGTAAAATCACTTCCTGAAAAAAGTGAAATTAAACTTTATATACAAGCTTGCTTGGAATATAATACCATGGAGTTAGGGAACTTTGTGATTGTGAAACTGAATCCATTCACCCTGCTGAGGTAATTTCTTGTAAATTGTACACTGTGGAAATCTTTAATCAATGTCAATGTTTTTAAAGCTAAAATTCGTACGATTCAAATGTGCTTTTTATTTCCCCTCATGCAGAGAGTTTGGTGGGTTTGCTTGGTTTTGTTTTCTAAAAAGAAGAATTTTCTGCTGTGGTTGTGTGAGGTGGGAGAAGAGTTAAGGCACGTAGAATGGCACTCTTACCTGCCCTAAGTGTTTGGCACCATAAGTCAAGTCATGAAAATCATCAGACTGATTAAAAAAAGAGAAATATTTAAAAGCCACATCTGGTTTTGTAAAAAAAATTAATTATGAAATTGACTGTTCTTCAGTTTAATACTGCAGTGTTACATAGAAGAGGTGGGAGATTTTTTTGTATTTTTAAATATATTTGAGATGAAATATGAGCTTCTTTATGTATTTATGCTGTGGTCCAAAGGTAGAATCTGAGCTCACCTGTGTATTGATGAGCATCACTCTTGTGGTATAGACTGAAACCATGGGATGATGCTCAGCTCGCAGCCAGACATAGGCTGTTGAGGCTGAACCCCACCTTTTGGGGACTGCACTGCTCAGGGCATGGGAGTTTCAAGAGGCAAAACAGAACCAAAAGCATCCATGAGCTGAAGCAACATGAAGGCCAAAAAGACAAGTCACCAAACCCAAATTGCTCAATTGTATTTACTTGTAATTTGAGGAATAGAATGTTTGAATCCTTATAGGGGCTGAGCACCTTAGTCTGTCATTGGAGAACACCAGTAAAACCCTACCTTAACTGGTACCTAATTCTGTGGGTACATAAGGACCTAAATATACTCTGTGTGTATTTCTGCATTCAGTAGTTTGGAAACAGAATGTAAGGGAAATGTGGATTTCTTATATTTGGGATGAGTGCCATAGCCACAGGCTATAGAATCTATTCCTCTTCTTCCTTATTAGCATTATTGCATTATTTTTTATAAAACTGTGGCCATGTTGGTAGCAGAAACAGAGAGAGATCCATGCCTGAGTGCTCAAGGCAGCAGGCACTAGGATGGGGTGTGAGTGCTGGCTCCAGGTTGAATTTGGAGCTCCTGTTTCCATGGGATATTCCAAAAGTCTGTTTCTTCTGCAGCTCCTAGCATGTATGGTTTTCTTCAGAAACATGTGTGGTTTCTCTTCCCTTCCCCTTTACTCATGGCACGAGTAACCTGGGGGCCTACCTTGGAGGAGGAAATTCCGGGAGGGGGAGGGCCACCTACTATGTGCTACAATAGCCAACTGACTGACAAACTGCCATTTAACTTTTCATGCTGTCAGCTTTAAAGAGAAACCCCCTTGTCAGCAGAGTTTCGCTTTAAAATCAAATTTCACTTCCTGATTTTCCAAGAGACAACAGGAAAAAGACTAATCTGAAATACTGTAAAATACTCCAGATTCTAAGGAAAATAAGATTTTGAGTAAGCACTGATCTTTTTGTCGTATTTAGCTAAGAAAAGCATGCAAATTTCTCTATCATATTGTTGATTCTGGAAAGTAAAAAAGGTAAATGTTTTAACTCTTAACCCATGTGTTCATATGCACAGCATTTACCTTATGATAAGTCCAGTCTTTAGTAATATTTGCTATTTTTGTGATTCATCAGTCTAGAGAACTTTCAGGGCAAGTTAATTATCTAGTGTGAGCGTAGTGGGGTTCTGTTACTGCTTTATATGCTATTTTACTTTTTTGTTGGATTATCTGAATTTTTCTGTGAAAAATATAGGTGTAAATTGCAGTCCAAATATTTTTGTACAAAAAATACCCATTGGAAGTTTTATTTTAATGCAAATAAAAATAATTGCTGTCAGCCCAACTGAGCTCGGTCATAGTGCTTAGGGAAGCAGAGGCTATTCCTTAGGGCTTTGGTTGCTTTATGGTTAGAACACCATATTTGAGTTGGATTTCTTGTAAAATGTAGAATGCATCCTCGTCTGCTGGGTGATAAACCCCTCTTGGGAACAGAATTCATTTTTTTCTTAGCATAATTGCTCTTTATTTTATCCAAATTTATGTAACTAAAATTAAAATCTGGACCGCCTCAACCATTTCTTTTCATTTTGCCGCCAACAAAAGAGCATTTTTTTCATTCCTTCTCCAAATTGTTAAGATGCCCCTGAGGACCTTTGTTTACAGTGTCTTCTCATTCTTTTTTTCCTTGACATTCTCCCCTCCCTCCAGCAGTGAGATACTAATTAAAGAGAGGACACAGTGACCCTGGGTTGTTTAGAAGTCACAGGGGAGTGGTGGTGGCACAATGACAAAACCATCCCTGCAGGAAGTAATCAGGCTGGAGACCCAGCACAATACACTTCTATCACCTGAAAAACCCTTTCAATTTGGAGATCCATCCCAGAAGCAGATTTATTTTCCCTTTAATCAAGTATCTTCATTACAAACAAAGCCTCTATATCTCTCTGTCAGTCTGTTTAACAGGGTTATTATGCAAGTACCATTTTTTCTTAAACGATTACTGTAAAATATTACTCTTAACAGAATTTGTAAAGTAAAAGCAGTATTAAGAATAGCATGTTAGAAAACATCATCACATTTATGTTTAATTTCAAGGAACAGGTAGTTGGTTATCTTTATATTGTCCAGCAGGATTATGGTCTTATCTAGTATGTAGGAATTTTGCAACTTTATGATGGCTATTATAACTTAATTACTAGCTCATTGAGACTTGTGGTACTTTACGAGCACCTAGCAACAGAGAAATTCAGGATTCATTCCCCACTGGGTTTTGTAAACTGGACCGAAAAGTCACTTTGCATTGACACCTGTGAAAACAAGATTTCTGTTTATCCAGAACACTCCACTGCAGGGCATTTCCAGCGTAAGGTGAACCTGGGCCCTGCAGCGTGTGCTGGGGCACTGCCTGCTGCCGTGCAGAGCTCTGTGGCAGAGCCAGAGAGGCTCTGTTGGTATGCAGCCAATTAGAGAAATCAGCAGGCTCTAGGCCTAGCCCTCAGTCTTCAGCGTTATCTGTAAGCTGTTATCTTGTACCGTAAAAGAATCCAGCTGATTTCAGTAGCTCTCCACTTGGGCTGGTCTGTGCAAATCAGATTGCAGCGTTGAAGTTAGCAACATGATACCCATCATTCCTGTTGAATACATGGGAAAAAAAACACAACACTGTCTGGGAGCTGGATCAGACTGCAGACAACATGCACTTTAAAATGCATGATTAAGGGATTTTTGAGTTTTATCTTTATGGATTTATTTTTTCCAATTAAGAACAAAATTAGCTAGGAGAAACATTTAGAAGAGTCCTGTTTGAGGCAGAGAAGAGAACGCCATTGTGTCTTATTCCACAGCCTGAACGGATCAGTGTCTTAAAAGTAATCTCTTACCTGAGTTTTGTCTGTTTGGTTTTCTAAGAATTCTTGGAGGTATGGTGATACCTGGAAAAATTTCAAGTTTTAATGTGCCGTGTGCACTGAGTATCAATCTCTGCAACAAGATTTACACTTAAGAATTAAACATTATGTCTTTAACCCAGTTTAAAGTTGTAAGTGTAAGCCAAGTATGGTAGACCTGGATCCACTGGGTGAGTTGGTTCCACACATCTAACATGCCTTTCACTTTTGAGTTGAGGGCTGTAAAACATGTAAGGAAAAAAAAAAGCAGCATATGCATATTTACAATTATTTTGTAAAGTCTTTGGTTATACTAGTCAAAACTATCCTGATCAAATGTAAGGTTTTCTCTGAGCATATCTAGATTCTAGATAGTGGGCACCAGAATTTTGATAGCATTTGTTCTGTAAACTTTTTTTTTTTTGTTCTTACTTTTTAAGAAACTAAGGTGCTGTCTTTTTAGATTGGCTAGTGGCCTTGCATCTTCAGGAAGGCACTATGCCCCAACACCTAAACCCTCCTGGAAAACAGATTATGCTCATCCCTGCAGTCACTCTGTGACCCTTTGCACCTACCCAGAGTGTGAGCTGCTTGTGTAACTAGAGACAAGGTTATTACTGTCTGGGCAGCAGGAAAGAGATAATAGTATCGAATACTATCAAAACCTAAGACTGTGGCCAGATCTGTGCCTGGTGGGACTGTTTGGCTGTGCAGATGACGTGGCCCAGGTCAGGTAGGAGGACACACGAGCTGCTTTTCTGCTGCTGATGCAGAGTGCACGGAACAGGCTCTAGGACTTAAAATTGTTGAGGCAATTGTAAGGGGTACCTGGAGCCTGCCTGGAACTCCTCGCGGCTTCCTGCTCCATTGCCCCATTCACTGAATGCAGGCGGTGTCGCAGTGCTGCGGCCAGGCAGGGCTTCTGGCTCTGCTCAAGGAACAGACTCAGTGTCGCTGACGCAGCAGGCACTGCCCTGGGTAGAGCATCCTCCCAGGTGTTGGCTTTCAGCTGTCTGGGCGTTTGGACCATTTGTGGGAGGCAAAGACAGGCATGAATGTAGTGACTGTCCAAGGGAGAGAGCATGCTTAAAATGAGAACATTGACCTTTTGGGCACCACTGGGGCCTGTGAGGTTGGAGCAGAAGGGAGGCAAAAAGGGACTTAAAAATTCATCCATTTGTGTAATCTTCAGTTTCAGAGCAGGACGGATGTTTGAGACTATGATGAGGCATAGCCATTGCCAAGCTTTCACCTTTCAAAATTTTGGGAAAAAGATGACATACAGTTTGTTTTTTAAGTAACCTTTACCAAAGAGCCCATTTGTGCCAAGTTTTCACTGCATCGTATCATGCAGCTTGTGCAGCTTTGATCCAGCACAGAGTTTTCTTGAACTGGATTTAGTATCTCAGGGAATCACATCATCATTGATTCCAACCAAAACGTGCCAGCCAGTGTTCTTGACATTGCTGTTGCTTATTGCGCTGCCCATTTGACTGGGTTGTTATTGTTCAGATTCCTTTCTGGTTTTGTAATGGCTGCATTTCACATTAAAGTTCAATGGTTTAATTAAGGAAATGACTGAATAGGAAGTTACTGTAACCATGATTTCAGCTGTTGAAGAAAGATTTGCCCTACACGTGAGGAAGTTTGTGAACCTAAGCTTTTTGTTAAATGGGCAACATCTCCACATTGTTTTTTTAAACCACTGATATTCAGATTAATAAATCACACAATTTTCCTTGTCTTTGTGGAGGTTTATTAGTTTGTTTCCAAGCACATAGTATAGCTCAGTGTCTTTCACTGAAGCATGGTTTTAAACAGAGATTATTTCCTTTGCAAGTTTCTTTGAGATCTGAAGACAAAACTAAGGACATTCTGTGTTTGCAAATGTTTCTCAAAATGAGAACATTTATGTGCAGCTACGTAAACCCCCGAGTAACTTCTTGCTTTCAGTTTTGAGGCTGGTCAGGACTCTGCAGTCAGATTGCATCTTGATGTTGCTGTTCCCTTGGCAGTTGGGTGGGATTTAGAAGTTCTGCCTCTTTTCCCAGGTCTAGCCAACCCTGTTATGTGTTACAGCTGCTGTCTAGATCAGAATATTAGGAAAAAATATGTATGTATATCTACAGATTTAAACTGTATCAGTTTTCTTTTCCACTTCATAGCACACCCACATAAAACAGTTGATTCAGTCCAGCTAAGGAGTGTGGTAATGTCTGCTTTGAAGGGTGGAATAAGTGGCTGGCATGGATGTAGAGAGGAAATGCTGTGGCAGGGAGAGACATCTCTTAAATCAGGTCTGCTACAACTGTGATGTCTCAGCGAGGAAAAGGAGCTCACATCTATTCAAGTAGCCCCAAGTCTCCATTCTGCCAAACAATGTATTTTTTAGTTTGATCAGCTACCAAATAATTACAGTGGTACAGTAAATAGTATTAAGTACTATCTGTCTTCTGAAGCCTGGAGTTTCTCAGCTTGAAAAGGCAGGGCTCCCCTCCCTCCACCCCCTCCTCCCCGTATGTTTACTTTATAGTTTACAGTTCATGAAAGAAGCAAGAAGGAGGAGTAGTCCAGCACAAACTGAGATCCGTAGGTAGATACCATAAAATAATTTCCACTGTAGGGTGAGCTGCCTAGCAGGCAATTGACAGTGTCAGTCAAGAACTAGCTGGTGGTTAATGAGAGGCACATTGTCTGGCTGGTTTAGCATTTTAACAAAGGAGTTCTAGCACAGTTTTGATTCAACTCGAATTGTATCAGCCAAACATAATAGAAAATCAGTAATTAGACAATTTTGAGTATTTAAACCAACTGTAGTTGAGGAATCTAAAATATAGATTATAAGAGGATGTACTATTTTAAATGGAAATGTTATGGTAATACATTCTAGAATTAACCTTTTAGTTAATTTAAGACTGCCTTTTGTTTTGTTAAAAAATTAAAGGTCGTCTACATTGGTGACATTTCAAAGACTTAACCTGGTTTTTTTAGTGGAAATAAACAGATTTTTTCTCTATCCTACAATGGCATTAGTAAAAACTACAGCAAGGAAGCTCAACATGAGTTGTGTTTTGTGATTCTGCTTAGGCTGATTTGTGGCCAGGTATTACATATTTTGATACAAAATATGTAATATTGTTGTTTAATTTTTTTTTTAATGAAGATGCAAACTGGACTTTGTTTTGCAGTTTAAATCATTTCTATCTCAATGACTTAGCTTCTCCTTTTTTTTTTTTTTCCGTTCTCTGAGAATGAAGAAAGAACAATTTGGTCAAATCCGCTGGTGAAACCAATGCGTAGCCCACTGAATATAGTCACCAAGGGATTCATGCAGCTCTCTTGCCTGTTTTTCACTCTGGCTTAGTTCCTGCAAAATCATGTGCCTACGTGATTTACTCCCATGGACTGTCATATTGTATGTTGCTGCTAGGAAAAAAAGGTTTATTCTTTCTCAAGTTACCGACTACTGAATCAGATTTGAGAAAGTCAAAGACCTCGCGGTGTCAGAAAAAGTTAAGAGTTAGTTACTGGTGGCAGGAGCAGTTGAAGTTAGTATTTCAACATAAGGATTTTTCTTTACTCATGCCTCCTGTCATTACATTTGTAGCTGATTTCAGAACACTCCTTTTTCTCTGGGTAATGTCACTTCCATACATGCAAGCACAGAAGTTAATGGTGTGCTTACACAGTCTGAGGCACTGTTGGGAACAGCCCTTCTGTGGAATGAAGTAGCAACTTTAGTGGAAATATAACGAACAAGGGGATTAAAATGGAAGCATTTAGGCATATTTAGATTTTAAACTTTCATGTCTTTTAAGTGATGTCTCTAATTCTGATGAAAATTCTTCTTGAGTTGTGAAACAGTGGGCTCTAGTCAGAAAACAATCTGAAATTCCTTGGATGCAAAATGTATTTTTTCACTTAGTGCAGAATGTGATTTATATAACATCTCAGCTGACATGATCTGACATGTTTTTATGAATTCCTTTGCAAGGCAAAAGTGCCTCTAGTTGCAATTTATAGTAATGAGACTGTCTGCTGTAAAGTAACTGATTACAATGAAGGTATAAGAAGCAGGCATGTTTGCCTTTTCAAGTCATTACCCTTTCCTTGCTTCTGGAGTACCTGAGCCTGTGTTCTGGAGCAATGGTGTCTGTGGGTCTCCAGAAGCATTCTGTTTGTCCGAACACATTTTTGTGTACTTCACCGAATCTAGCCAAATGGTATTTTGGACTGCAGTTCAGCTAACTAGGTTGAATACTATATCTGACAGAAAAATTTGAAAAATAGAACAAAGCTCCATCTGTAATTATGTAAACAAATATTTACATGAGAACTTTTCAATTATCTTTAGAATAGTGCATGGTAAATTGTGTGTTAGGGTCAAAAGCAATATTATGATAGTGCCCAGTTGTCTTCATTATGTGCTGATGGATTATATTGGGGGACAACTGGACCAGGTCCTGAAGTGGGCAGTTGTTTACTTGTGGTTTTGATGGATAAGTAGCAAAAGATTGATATATATGCATGGGCATATATTCACAGATTCATGTTAAAATACTGTTGAGAAAATTATCCAAATTTAATTCTTGCTAGAAGAAGATGATCTGTTTCCTCCTAATAAGTACTCATTGAAAGTTCCCGTAGCCATTTGCTGAAATAGTTTTTGTCTTAGAGCCCCATTCAGCAAACACAGCTGGGAGTTTTGCTTTTCTGAGAAACGAGTGTAGCAAACTGTACTTGCAAGCACGGAAACATTGTGAAGCTCTGGTCCCTGGGGAGCTTAGTGCAAAATTCTTTTTGAATATCCCAGAATGGAGAAAATCCTGACTATGCAGAGCCTCTGACAGGAGTTGTAATAGTGGAAGATAGGGGAAAGAGTTGCCAAGGCAGTGAAGAACTTCAAAGAACGTTGGAACTAGGGGCGAAAGTTCAGCCTAATTCTTGTGTTATCTGAACTCGCTCACCCACCTCTCTTGCTGTGCATCTGCATAACATATCTAGGATCTGGTTGTTGCAGTAACTTCGCTTTTCTGGAATACTACTGGAAATTTATTGTTAAAAAGTGGTTGTCAGTGAAAATGTTTTGAGTAAAATTCCATGAAGGAGCCCTAGACTGAGCGAGGCCACCCAGCCTCCTCTCAGGAGGGACACACACCTTCCCACCTTGCCTTCCCCCAGCTGTGTGCTCCTGCCACTTAACTTGTGATGGTCTTGTTAGACACCTCAGTGGCCCAGCTCCACTCCCTGCCATAGCAGAAAGAAAAGCTGCTGGGTTAGTGTCTTGAATCAGTAAGCAAAAGAAACTGTGGCTTAAGTGAAGGGCTCAAAACCATGGAGCTCAGACCAGGAGGGGGGGAAAGAAATAGAAGCTTTCTTCCTTTTCAGCATCTGTGAGCATTAAATGTTTTGAGGAATAAACTCAGTAAATCACAAAAGCACAATGTAAGTGCTTTCATTCAGGGTGCAATCTGGGACCCACTGGTAAATCTCCTATTGATCAGACCAGGACTTCATTCCAGGTTTTATCTTTGATTTATGTGAATTGATATTGGTGAGCAGACCCGTGAAATATGGTTGTGCAGTATCTGATAAATACTTTGAATCCAACTCAAGAGAATGTGTTGAAAACAACTCTAAGAGTCTATTTACCTAAATAAATGTATAACTTAATTATGATGCAATAAAATATTTTCCCACCATGATTTGTGCTGCTGCCAGCCCATGACACTTAGTATGGAACATTAGTAAATAAGTCTATGAGTTACTACCTGAAATAAATTGTCCTAGCCGTCTTGATTAATTTACTGATTACTGAACATAAATATTCAGATCATATCTGAATTTAAAATTACAGAAGCTCAAATGCTGACTGTGAAGACACAGACTTGGGGTAGCAATGCATTTGGTTGCTAGTTTAGCTCAGAGCAGAAGTGGCAGGAACCCCCTGTTTGCAGCTGATGGATATCCAATGTGTCAAAAGGTGGCTTTGGTGTTCTGCTCCTGCTTTTCACTTGTCTGTAGTGCATCAGCCACACCCTACACCTTCAGGATCCTATAGCCCTTCGGGGAAAGGCTGCATTATCAGGTGCTACAACCTTCTTTCACCTCTGAGAGTGGGCTCTGCAGGTTACTGAGGCATGGGAAACCTTCCACTGCCAGTGCTGAGTGCCTTGATGGTGGAGGTCTTTCATTGCTATGATCATGAGCCAGATGACCTTTATGAGCACTGAATTTACATGGGAGGAAGAATTTTCTTATTCTAAAGATGTATCTGTTGATCATTTTGTTCTGTGTTATATTGATGATGTGGAGGTGCTGCAGATGTAGCAAGTACACAGTTTTGAAACTCAGAGGGGTAGAGCGTGTACTTGTAGAGGAAAAATACAATTTACAGCTTCTTTGGCAGACTGAAATCCATAATGTCTCTCAGAGATGTAAGCTATTCCAGGTACTTCAGGAACAATTCCATCAAGGTTTATGTGGATATTTTTATTTTAAAGATATTGAAAATGAGATAAGATTAAGGCTCGTTATTGGACGTTTGCTTAACTTGTGACACGACTGTTTCTTCACTTTGTACTCTAAATTAGGTCATTAAAATCAGATTGTGCATTATAAACAAACATCTTTCTGTTTGTATGTGATTATAAAACAAACATGGAGGATAAAGTCTGTAATTTTGAAACAGATAAAATTTATATGCCCCTTTGAAATCTATATGGAAATTAGTTTCTCACACTCCAGCCGAGATGATGTAAATGGACCCCAGAGAGCTGGTACAGTGTTCATGGTGTACTCAGGGGAGTTGGAGCACTGTAAAGACATTTGCAGGTCAGAAATGAGGTTAATTGACAGGGAAGTGTGTGAGGACAGGAAGAATTTGCACAGTGCTTGTCAGTGGGTAGAGCTGTCAGTTCTTCACTTGGTTACTGTATTTATCAAACAAACATGACAGGACTTCTTCGTTTCAAGGAAATGAAAAAAAAAGCAAGGAGAGTCATCTTAGGACAACAGCATTGTTTAGGAAGAGTGGTACTTTGTGGTTTTGTTCCAAGGTACCCACGTGTATACACCTACCGTACACAGTCCCCAGTCTGGCTCGTCGCTGCTGCCGGTGTGCCTGCTGTCTGCAGCAGAGCTTTGCGGACCAGGGCCTATTCTGGCTTTTCCTCAGGCAATCTTCAAGCCCATGCTTGAGTGTACAAGCCTGATTTTGCACTAGTGATGACAGGTCCACCTTTTTAATGTACCATGTCATACATGACTTTCTCTGTCTTCTTCCTTTTTTCCCATGTGTGTTCTGATTCCTGCCTGCTCCTCATTGCATTAGTACCAAATCTGCTTACAATGCAGATAGTGCGTGTTTTGTTCAAGGCTTCGAAATGTATGTCCCTGTTTATAGATGTGCAAAGACCAGGCAAGAGGCCATATTTTTTTTTTCTATAACAGCAGTACACTAACAAATCTGAAGCTCTTTCTTGGCCTTAAATACCAAGAAAACACACAAAGGAATAAAATCTATGTCTGGCTGATTTGTGGTCAGACCTTCCACTCTAACCATTGTGCAGTGATTTTTCTTTTCGTTGTCATTAACTGTTCTCAGTCTTTAAATATATTTAAATTGTAGGAGTCTTTTAATTTCTTTTCTTTCTTATTTCTAAAATTCTCATAAAATAGTAACCATTCCAACCTGGTCAATATGATGAATAATGTCATCCAAGAAAACCCAGCACACCAAAACTGAACATATTGTGACTAGGAAGAGCCACTTTTCTGCTTAAAAACTGGAATATATAACCCTGCTTTAGGATCTCACGAACTGAAGTTTTAGAAAAAATGTTTTTGTATTTCCAGATTTTGCTTCATGTTTTATTAATACCTGTATTAAAAAAATAAGTAAATGTATCAAAATCAAATAGCTGCATGGAATCATTGTTTCCTAGCAAATACTTAGCAAATATTTTTCCTTCCTTTTCTATTGTTCCATAAATTTATTCTGCACAAAATGTGAAAATACACGGTCAAAAAAGCATGTCAAAAGAGTAAGGTATTCTTAGTAGTCTCTGTTAAAAAATAAGTATGTTTCAGTATAATGTTGATGAACTTTCTCCATAGTTAATAGCAAAACAGAAAAAGCAGTATGCATTGTCATTTTGGACAGACTTTATTACTTTATTCTACAATAAATTCGGCATCTGTTTACACACTTTGACTGCTTTATAGTTTCAAACAAGTGTCTGGCGACATTATCAGGCTAATGGCAGAAATGAGATCTTCAAGAGTCATTTCAGTTCATTCCACAAATGAGGATTGGATTTTGACCTGTGTTTTAATTACTGATTATGAGCAGCCTTCTTAAATTTCTCTTACATAGTAATCCTTTACAGTAATTATGCTTCATACTTGTGCTTCCCAGAATATGCAGGGTATATTTAGGAAGGGGATTTGTTTGGCAGTGGAAATGCTTCTATAAGGAAGTATCTTGTCATGGCTTTCAAATAATAAATAGTGTTTTCCTTAATATGAAATGCTGGCATGGCATTAACAAGAGATTGTGTTGCTCAGTATGTTCATATTCTTAACGCCAGTCATCAGTGAAGGAATGGCAACAATTATGTATAATTGTGCAATTTATATCAAGTGTCTTTCCAAGAACATTTAAGGAAGCATGGAAAGAATGAACAGCAAGCCAAAATGAATAGGAGTCAAAGCACGTCATTGGAGGTGCAGCCCCAGTGGCCACAGCAGACAGATTCTGTGAGCGCTGCAAGGAACAGAGGACTGCTCTTTTTTCACAGTGAGCTGTTGGATTTAAGAGAAGAACCTCTGCTGTAGAGGTGATGGGAAAATCAGAGACAGATTGGAGGACTCCCAGAGAGAATGAGCTGATGTGTTCACATAAAAAAAATCTATTACAGTGATTGTGCACATGTATTTTATAATGAGTGATTATATGGCATTTTTTTTCATATTCTAGTGTAGAGTATAAGTAATTTGGTACTTTGGTACCAGTATTTGAAATGGTACAGCTGGAAAAGATTGTTTTCCCTTTTCCGTTCATAAAGGAGATTCTTTTCTTATTGTTGAATATATTAATGTGATTATTTTGAAGACTGCGTTCTTAAACAGCAGCTTCTCATTGTGTATGCAATACTTCACTCTTAGCAGATCATATACTTCTGCAGAAGTCATTGTTTCATAATAATTTTCTTTTTCTAATAAAAAAGAAAATTTACAGAAGATTTTATATTTAAAGTGTTTGGCTTGTTCATAACATTACTATGTCCCCTTTCTACTGACCTCTCCTCCTCATCCTCACTTAGCAAGATACAGATTTTTTTCATTACCTGCATACTGGGAATATTTAAATAAAAACAATTAATTATGAGATAACTTATCTCTACAGGAGCTTCCCATGTAATGAAGTTTACTCTGTTCCTTTGGCTGTTACAAATTCTTTTCATGCTTTCAGTTCTAATAGATGAATTTAAGCCTAAAATTAAAAATCTGCTTCAGTATGATACTCAGCTTCACGTATCCCTTTATTAACACTTTACAGGAAATGCTTGATATCTCTCGAAGTTCAGCCCTGCATACTGTTTCCTTGGCTTGCATAGGGTATTTAAAAGTATTTTTGCATTGTTGTGGCTCAGCTTCCTGCCTCCTCTGGTTTCTATCTTTCTCCATATGACTGGGTGTGTTGAGAGGATGGAGGCTCAGGGAACTGAGCATTGTGATGAAAGTCTCCTAGGTACCCTCAGGGTGGGGAAATGAGGTACCCACAGTCACTTTTCCACTAGTGGGTCTTCAGACGGCCCTGAAGTGATCAGGAGAACAGAGTTTTAAGGAAATTCAGGAGATCCAGTCAGGACTCACGGGGGTTTGCAATAGACTCTAAGTTTCCCATTTAAAGCAGATCGAGGGCTGAGACCATCTGTCCTACAGAGGCACTGAATGCCCTGAGGGGAAATAGCTACTTTGGTTGAATTTTGAGATAAGTAAGAGAAGCCGTGAATTTGATTTAGAACAGAAATGGTAAAGTAGCAGCTTAAATGCGTAGAACTGTTTTTAAAATAATGGCTTAGTTTTGCCAGTCTACTGGAAAGATTCTTGAGTACTTTCAGTTGTCTCCAGGTTTCCAGACAAGTCTTTCCTTCTGTATCTACACCGTCTCTCTGCAAACCTACAAGCAAGCAAACGAAACGGTACATGTAAATTGCTACATTGTATTTCCAAAATGCACCAGAGCTGCTCATAAGTTTTCCTTTTTTTTCAAATAAGCAACTCTGGATAATTTAAAGAAGCTCTGAATGACTTATAGAGGCACTTTTAGACCCTGTGGTCACCTTTTTCCCTCAGGATCAAAATGATTTGTTCATTTATAACTGCAAGCAGCAATATGCCTGGCTACCTGCGAGTCTGTTCACACCTGTTGTGCGCAGTTAATAACAAAGTCCTTGAAAATATGATTTTTATGATCATATTTGTATACATTTTATAGATTAGACATCTCAGTTGTGGCATTGCTAAGTCAGTAAGACTGAGACTGTTCTTTGCAAACAAGGCATGCTTCTTGCATCTCAGAAAACATGTCGGAGAACTGTTGTCAGTACTTGAACCAATGTATTACTGCACAAGTACTGAAAAGTCCAGGCAATTATCCTGGGCTTTATCAACATAATCTCAAATACGGGGCTTTACACAGAAGTAATTTTTCCTGTGTTCTGGAGTAAGAACAAAGCAGCTTTTTCATATGAGCATAGGTTCAGATTGGAAGGGACCTCAGGGGATCTCTAGTCCAACTTCCAGCCCAAAGCAGCATCAGCAAAAATATCGGGTCAGGTTGCTTTGGGCTGGTCTTGAAAATGCTCAAGTATGGAGAGTGCACAGCCTCTCAGAGCAATGTCTGGCTGTCCTGGTGTCCAGTCAGAAACTCTCTTGTTTCAATTTAGCTTTTCTGTCCCTTTCTCTCCAGACACACTGCTGTAAGGAGTCTGGCTCTGTATTCTTGATAACCTTGTCAAATCTATTGGAAGACAGCTACTTCCCTGTTTGAGACAAAAATGGAGACAGATTACTCAAGCCTTTTAAGAAGAACAGATAATGTTTATAGGCACATTAACACTTAGGAAATTACATCAAGTTTTCTTCCCAGAAAATTCTGTAATGAGTTTTTACTTAACAAAAATAAATAATCAGATACTGTTAGATTGTGATCTAGTAGACGTTTACAAGATTATATTCGTTGTTGTGTGTTTTCCTAATATGCTAGGGAAGAGAATACTGGTAAAAGAGAGAAATGTGCCACATACTGAGTCTAAGAGAGGGAAATCGTGTCCAAATCACGGGAAGCCTTGGGACATGTGGCAGCAGAGAGGGCAAGGCGGCCGTGTTTCTGATACTGCTTTGGAATATTCTTGAGAGCCTCCCCTGGTATGACAGTGACTGAGACTCAATCGAGCATATAGTGTTTACATCCCTCCAGCCTCTTCCCTGGGGGATGGGGCAGGAAGAGGAGAGGGGAAGGAAGCAAAGGATGATTGATGGCTTTTGAAAAGCTTTTCCCTGCGAGGGGAAGGTGTGGTCACTAAACGCATCTCCAGCTAACAAAGCCCTCCCGTAGGTGGAGCAGATGTAAGCTTTGTCACCCCTTTGGGGTGACTGCAACTTTGTCCAGAAAATATTTTTCTAGTTTTTCGGTTGGGAATAGAGATCTGAGAAGGAGAAGTAGCCTGTCACTGTTCCAGTTTGTACTGCTTTAAGAGGGTGCTTCAGCACGGATGTCTGTGACCAAGGGGCTGAAATAATTAAGACCGGAGCACAGATCGACTGCTGTGTGTGGTACATCTCGGGAAGGCATGAGCACACAGCTACGTTTCTGTCAAATTAAGCCACAGGTACATGAACGTATTAAGCCAATATAATCTGATACTGCTGCCAAAACAAGCACTCGTATCCACCCTCTTGCCCCTGCCTATTTTTGCTCACTGCTACCTCCTCCATTACACTGGCACAAGCAGCAGCACAGCCTCATGCTGAACCCAGCAAAGGAAATGATCTGGAAGAAAATTAACCTGATCAGAGGAAAAAAAAAAGATTTCACCCAGAATCAGTTGCTGAACTGTTGCTTTTTCAGCACTGATGCCAACTGATGTTGTTGTAAAGCAGACATGAAGCCTTAACCAGACCAGGGAATCTGAATTTATTCTAGCATTAAGCCTCTGTGCTACCTTTATGCCAGCAGTGGGAATAGGAATGTTCCACGATCCAGCATAAAGTTAGAGTAGTACAGACAGACAGTACCTGATCTGACACAAAGTCTGCTGGTACAAACTTATTTCCATCAAATGTTTTCCAGTGCCAGTGGTTGCCATGTGGCTGCAGTGCTTTTGCTAGCAGACCTTAAACTTGTGTTATCAAATCAAGGCCAAGCTGAATGAGATCCATTTTAGGACTTGAAAGAGGGGAAAAAAGGAAAGTTATGCAGAATGTAGTTCTGCCAAGTGTTGATGCTTCCCTCTCGTACTCTATTCAGATGGGCTCTGATCCATGGTAGCAATATATTAGGATACCAAAATACTTAAGAGATTATTTCTAGGGAAGTCATTGAAGATTATGTATTTTTGTAAATACTAGCATTGTCAGATGTCGTTTGGCCTTACAGTAATGAAGTACCTGGCAATTTTCTGTTTCTTCCCAGCTGTTTCCCATAGACATGTTGGGGCGTATGAGGTTGGGGCCACTGTATTGTCAGAAAGAGGAAGAGAAACCGAAAGGTGCCTGATGATGCATGTCTGTGACAGAAGTTCTTCTGCAGTGTCACTGATCAGTCAGTGGCCTGACAGAGCTATAGCTCTGGACTTTCTTAGAAACTGGATTGTCAACATCAGTGGTTAATGTAAATATAGTAATGTAAACAGTGCAGACTACTAGCTAGTGAAGTTGGGAACTCCTTGTCTCTGCGTGTCCTAGTCTTATAGCCTAGGAACTCTTAACATTTCCTAGGCCGAAATTTCGTGAAGAAAATAAGAATTTCCCCTTGCTTCCCAAATGCTGCCTTGAGGCACTGGAGAGGGCTATGACCGGATGTTTCTCCCCCCTCCCCATCCCTAGTCAAGAAGAACTTAAGAGAGTTAAAGCCCGCAGTGTTTGTCGTCTCGGGGCGGTCAGCCCCTCGACTGGGGGGTGCACCAAACGCGGCTGTCCCTGCTCCAGCCGGGGCGCCGCGGGATGTCCCGCTCCGGCCGCTCGGGGGTCGGGACCCCGCCGGGCGCGCCCCGCGGCGGAATGCGCGGCACGCGGGCCCGCCGCCC